>QANZ01012711.1:0-119629 GCA_003254925.1 Chamaecrista fasciculata
ATCACAGGTGAAATCACTCTTTCTTTAAAGTTGATTAAAGGATACTGTACCCAATTTAATCACTTATTAACTAGACGAATCCGATACGATCGACAATTCAATCTAAATTAACAGAATTAAGACCCGAAAGATATTAACCCTAAACAATTAATTTACGAAATTACTTGTTTAGATTTTCTTCTCCCTAACATGGTAGGACCATCTTAGTTACTACTTAGTGATGAACTTATTAATTACGAATCAATAAGAACACCTAGCATTATGTTAACAAATCAATTAGACAACTAGAAATTAGTTGAATAGACAACTTGAAAACAATTAAAAGCGAAATAGAAGAAGAGAAAATATTATAAAACGACGAAGACAAATAAAAACATGATCTCACAAGTGTAAAGATATCCAATCGAAATTAACCCTTAGCCAAGAGAAAAAAATTAACCACGCAGGGCCTTGAGAGAAGAAGAGAGATAGATGATCCGAGATTGGATCTCCCCCTAAACACTAACTAGAGAGGGGTATTTATAATGTTTCTCTAACCCTAATACCTTTCTCAACCTTCCTAATTCGAGCTATAGAGTCCCCACAATTGAAAAGATTACAGAATCTGACTTTAAAATTCAAAAATGAGAATCTACGCTTAAGTCTTGGGCAAAACTTGTGCTCCACGAAAATATCTCTTAAGTTTTGAGCAAGACTTGTGGTCCAATATGAAAATATCTCTTGATTTTGAAGATCTTGAAATTGAATCTTCTTAATTTGAGATATCTTTGAGATTGAAATATTTGATTTGAGCCATCTTTGAGAATGAAAGCTGATCTGTAAGGTGAACTTCAGAATATAAGCTCACATCCTAAATTTAAAAGATATGATATTCACAAAATATCAAATTTAAACACAAGATATCATATTTTGAATTTAAAATTAGGATAACGGGGAAAATCAAATAATTAAGATATATTGGGATAAAATCATAATTTGAATACAAATAAATTAGTAATCATCCCTTAAAAAAATAGGCAAAATAATAGAGTTATCAACAACCTATCCATATACTAGAAGATCTTTAACTGGGTACTGTGTTTACTTTGGAAGCTGCTTGGTGTTTTGGAAAACAGAAAAACAATCTACAGTCTCTTGAATTACAGCTGAGGCCGAGTATCGTAGTCTCTCTACAACTGTGTGTGAGTTTTTGTGGCTCTCTTACGTTGCAGCAGACTTTAATTCATTTGCAGCTTGAGTATCCTATCACTTTTATAGTGTGATAACCAAGCAGCTCTTCATATTGTTGCTAACTTAGTTTTTCATGAAAGAACTAAACACTTGGCTACAGATTACCACTTGCTGAGGGAGCAATTCCAGAAGGGTTTTGGTGAATCCACAATATATTTCTTCTGATCATCAGATGACAAATCTGTTCACCAAGCCTTTGCATGCTCCACAAATTTCTTCATTACTTTCCAAGCATTGTTTGATAGATTTTCATCAAACTCCAGCTTGAGGGGATGTAGAGATTAATATATTTATCTCTTGTAAATATGCAGTGTAATAGCCGGTTAGAGTCGCTAGAGTTTCAGTTAGTAAGTAGTATTGTAGTTTGTAATTAGTTCTTTTCGGTTCTAGTCACTCACTTGTATATAAACCTTTTGTTACTTCAGTGATAAGATGAGTTCATTGACAGAAATAAATCTGAGTGTGGGAGACGAAATCACTGACCTGGAGTTGAAATTGATCTTGAGTGGAGCTAAGATCTTCAAGCCACTGATCCAAAAGAGTGAGAAGATGGAGTAGAGAAAGAAGAGGGACCAAAGTGGTAAAAAAATGGACCACCCTAGTTGTGAAACAACTTTGGGTATATATATACCAAAAATATTCACTTAGTGAATATTACAAAATGGTCCTAAACATAATTACAAAACAGTCCCTTCAGCAAACAAACTCCATATTTACATTAGTAATTAAATGGGATAATTACTAATACTATTCGGACGTGGCTTGGGGTTCTTAGCCTGGTCCCGGAAGGCTTGTGGATAATCCAACCCATCACGAATTACCACAAGTAATATGAACCCAATCTATTCTTATTCAGATTTACGATAAATTAATTACTTAATCAGTAAACACAAATATTAATCTTACAATAGATTAATGCTAATCCACATAAATATTCCAACAATCTCCCACTTGGATAGCATTAATCTATAAACAGATTAATCAACAAAATACTGAAGCAAGTAATTAATTATCACAAAACACACAAAAGTGCATAACAGATGAAACCATACTCACAGATCACTGAATCTAATAGGGAAACAAGTGATATACACAAAACAGATCACTGAATCCGATAGGGAAACAAGTGATACAAACATCAACACAAAATGGTTTCAGATCTGAATAAGATAGAGTACGAAATGACATTGAAATGTCATATAACAATACAGAAGTCTATAAAGACTTAACTCAGACTCCCACCAGACTAAGGCCACTCCAAAAATTTAACAAGAGCCATATGAACATGATTTAAAAACTCCATAGGCAAGCCCTTAGTGAACAAATTTATCAACGAATGTTCACTAACGATGTGAACCAAATGAGTCTGATACACAAGATGTCAAATTCAAGATTTGAAGTAAACCAGATCCAAACAACAACAACAACAGTTGTGAGACAACACAAGACATTGAATCCGATAGGGAAAACAATGTTTCTCACCAACTGAACAAAATTGGATCCCAAAGTTGGACAAAATCCAACAAATGCAACTGCATTACATCAAATGTCTTTCTAAGACCAAATTGGATTGAATCTAATAATTATAACAAAGTTCCCCAAAATGCCTCTTGAAGGCCAAATACATGTAACAAAATTACTTCAAATGCTTCTAAAGGTCAAATTGGACTGAATCCAATAATTATAACAAAATTACTTTAGATGCCTCTTGAAGGCCAAATTGGACTAAATCCAACAAATGTAACGAAGTTACTACCAATGCCTCTTGAAGGCAAATTGGACTGAATCCAATAGATGTAACTCAGTTACCTCAAATGTCTGTAGGAGCCAAAATTGGACTAAATCCAATAATGTAACTAAGTTACAACAAACCAGAATTAGAGAAAAACCAGAAAATACAATTAACATTTACTCAGACTCCCACTGGACCAAATTATTATTCAAAAGGTCCACAGAAATGCTCTTGTCAAAATTTATACTAAGTCTTGTCAGCAACACCAAAATGGTCAAACACATATGTTGGCCCAAGATCCCTCATAACCAAATAATCATTTAAGATTATCAAATACATGTTTAGGGACTCAAACCAGACATCATAATTAGTCCCAACCAAAGTTTTCACCACAGAAAGTTGCTTAGAAACAAAAGCTGATATGGCCGAGAACAAACAAGAAACATTAATTATGTTTCAAAAACATAATAATAACACAAAGTTTCCTTCACTGAATCAGCTTATGCAACCTCATGAAAGTTGCTAAAAACAGAAGCTGATTTTGGCCATAAACAAATGGAAAATATTAATTATGTTTCAACAACATAATTATAACACCAGATTTCCCTAACAAAATCAGCTTATGCAACTTTATAAAAAATGTGAAAACACATGTATATCAAAACTTGCAGAACAAAGAGGGAATCAACACAAAATGAATCCATCGTCTCCATATCGATAGGATACAACAGACTCTGGAAACATTATAAACAAAACGCAATGCTGACAAGATACGAATGAGCATGCACCACAAATTGCATATTAACCATGTTCCACCGATAGGGTAAATCCACAATTAACATACAAATAGTCTGAGATTGAACAATCTTCTCTCCCACAAACAGGAATTTTAAAAACTAATTTTATAAGACACAAATCCTGTAATTTGAGAGAAGCTTAAAACAAATCAAGTATCGCAACAGATGGTCAGAGGGTTAAAAATTAACCAAATGCATGTCAAATATTCGAATCCTCAACCATATAATCCAATAAATGGATTAACAAAAGCGATACATATTTGAAGGTGACTGTAGGTGTCTATCCGACCCTTTAAAACAAAACAGCCCTTCCAAAAACAAAAAACAAGTAGCTTGAAGTAGACGAAACGATCTCCTCAGCTAATCTAATCTGGATCCGAGTAAAACTTTTCGATCGGATCAGATCTGAAAAGGCCAACAAAAGATTTACAGTACTTTATAAGTACCTAATGACATGTTAATAGCTTTCCAATAATCCCTAACAAAATTGCTCAAGTATGTCCCAGGTACACTTATATGAAAGGTTACAACTTGAATAGTGTACACTTGAGCAAAGCAACGGAAGTCTAAAGGGATTCACACAAGATTGGAAAGCATATCAACAAAAACATAAGAGTGCAATTCAGATTTCTTAAGCACTCACATAAATATAGGTCCCAAGAGATAAACCAAAACACCACAAGACTTAAGAAGGTGAAACTAATGGGCAATTCATAATAAGATTTCACCTAAGTCATTCCCACAAAGCGGTTGTTAAAACAAATTATCTATCTCATATAGGAGACTCATACAAAATATTTTGTCCAAAACAAATATCTCAAATGCCCATAAATAACAATCAAATGAAGTAGAGATATTGAGACAAAATAAATAAAATCAATTGCTTAATCAGTAATTTCAAATAATAGTTAATGAATTAATGCTAATCCATACAGATATCAGAATCTCTCCCACTTGGATAACATTAATTAATTATCGAATTAGTCCACAAAACTGAACTAAGCAATTAATTATCTCAAAACAGATTGCATTAACAAATGTCACACCGATAGGGTATGTCCACCGTCAATACAATTTTCAGTCCACAAAACAAAACAACATTGTAACTGGACCCACGATAGGTGAGCACTCAATCACAAGTTGCTAACAATGCCAAACTAATTTCCATAACCAAAGATTTCAGAATTTTGACCAAAAGGGGCTCAAAGAATTAATTTTGGGCACAAAACAACAATTTTAAGTGCATATTATCGGGTCAAAAAATATTTGACATACAAACCATAATATTAGGAAGAGTGTCAAACATATATGGTCAACAATAATTCACAAAATATGCACAAAAATTTTCAACTCAAAATTCTCAGAATACATGTCCCCAAAACTCAGAATTTAAAAAAAATTATGGAAATTAGATACTAAATATTTCGATGCCCCAAAAGAAATTATGGAAAATATTATTTTTCCAAAAAAGAATCAAATATTGAGGCAAATATCCAAAATTGGATCTAAATTGGTCATTAAAAAAATATGGGTCAAAACTTGCAAATTAATTAAAATTAATTGCAATATATTAAACATAATCCTTTAAATGAATAAAGGACCAAATTATGACCAATATGTGATTAACAAATTGGTGTTTGTGTAAACCAAGTGCCCAGTGACCACCGAACCCCATGCCTCAAATCACAGTTTGTAATTTTTTTTTTTTTAATGCAAAAGGACCAAAATGCAAAATTAACAAAATAGGGGTAGACCAAAAATACAAAATACACCAAAATAGGAGACCAAACACGAATTGCATGCACAATTCAGATTTTGCAAAATTTTTATTAATGCAAAAGGACAAAGATGAAAATTGCACAAAAGAGTGGACCAAAAATGCAATTGCACAAAAGGGAGGGACCAAAACATAGTTGCACAAGAAAGGGGTGGACCCAAAAGCAAAATGCACCAAAAAGCTCGTAGGCATGCACCAACTTTCTCCAAAATCATCAAAATTCTCGAGCTTCTCCTCCATACCTCCTTTTTTGTGTGTAAAAGGACCAAAGCGCAAATATAGCAGAAATGGGGGGACCAAAAACGAAAATTGCACAAAACAAGGAAGGAAGAACACTGTTCTTCTTGAACAAGAAATAGAAGTGAAGAAAATAATAGGAATGAATTCTGTATTATTGATGATATTGAATGAATAGAGCACTAAGCTATTTATAGAATCATAGCTTAGTGAAGTACAGAAGATTAGTAGTTAACAAACTTAACAAACTCTGCATAACAGAATAACAGACTCTGCATTCTGAATAACTACTAACTAACTAACTGACTTATACTCTTACATCCCCCCTCAAGTTGAGAGGGGTCACATACCACTCCCAACTTGCCAATTAGAAACGAAAACTGAGGCTGAGATATGATTTTAGTAAAAAGATCAGCTAGCTGTAACTGTGTATTTACATGTTGAAGTTTAATAAACCCTTCCTTAAATCTCTGTCTAACTATGTGACAATCTATGTCAATATGTTTTGTTCTTTCGTGAAACACCAGATTAGAAGCAATGTGTATAGCTGCCTTGTTGTCACATAGAAAAGGAATTGGAGTCTGGAAAGGTATAGCCAAGTCTTTTAGCAAATAAGAAACCCAAAGAAGTTCACTTACACAAGAAGCCATGCTGCGATATTCTGCTTCACAAGAAGAACGTGAAACAGTTAATTGCTTTTTTGTTTTCCACGAAATAAGTGAACCTCCTAACATAATGCAGTAACCTGTGACCGAACGCCTAGAAGTAGGACAAGCTGCCCAGTCTGAGTCACTATATGCCATTAATGAAAAATCAGAATTACTGTGATATAATAATCCCATAGATGATGTACCCTTTAAATATCTAACCACTCGAAGAGCACTTTCCCAGTGTGAAACAGTTGGAGCTGAAACATACTGACTCAACTGCTGAACTGGAAACGAAATATCAGGTCTGGTCATATTTAGATACAACAATCTGCCCACCAAACGCCTATAAGACTCAGGATCTTTGTAACTAGGTGCATCTTCATCAAACTTATAACCTCTTTGCATTGGTAAAGGAGCTGGTTTAGCATCCTGTAAACCAGTATTATTGACAATATCCTGAATATACTTCTTCTGAGAGATGAAAGTTCCATTAGAAGATCGGGCTATCTCAATGCCTAAGAAATACTTAGCAAAACCCAGATCTTTGATTGTAAAAGTATCATCAAGAAACTTTTTAACCTGATTAATAGTAGTAAGACAAGTACCTGTGATTAGCACATCATCAACATATACAAGTAGTATAACAAATGCAGCAGTATTCTTCAGAATAAACAAACAATGATCATGCTCAGATTGAACAAAACCATATTTTGTCAATTGGGTTGTAAACTCTGAATTCCACTCACGAGAAGCCTGCTTCAAACCATATAACGATCTTTTAAGCTTGCAAACCTCATTTTCTTTCATCTTAGAGTATCCCTGGGGAGGTTTTAAATATACCTCCTCATGTAAAAAACCATGCAAGAAAGCATTATTTATATCAAGCTGAAAAATAGGCCAATTATGAATGGTACTTATAGCCAAAACAATTCGAACTGTAACTTGCTTGGCAACCGGGGAATAACTGTCAAAATAATCAATACCTTCCACTTGGTTATATCCTTTTGCAACCAACCTTGCTTTATATCTCTCCACAGTGCCATCAGGGTTCATCTTCACTTTAAAGACCCATTTGGATCCAATAGCCTGCTTCCCTGACGGTAAAGTTGTGATTTCCCAAGTATTATTAGACTCCAATGCAGATAACTCTTTGTCCATAGCAGCACGCCATTCAGGATACTTGTTAGCTTCCTTATATGAATGAGGTTCTGTAATCTTACTAATATTTGTCATAAAAGCAGCATAATCTGTAGAATGAGTAATATNGTTGGAATTGAAGCCAATTGTGAGAGTATTGAATTGTTGCTGAAAAACGCCCAAAGAGTTGGAATTTGGGGCATGGGTGGCATAGGGAAAACAACCATGGCTAAGGTTGTATTTGCCAAACTATACTCTCAATTTGATTGTTGTTGCTTCCTGGAAAACGTAAGAGAAGAATCAAAAAAGCATGGATTGCCCTATGTACGTGATAAACTTCTTTTAGAGCTCCAAAAGGGAAAAAAAAGTTGAAGGGTCTGCAATTAATGTTATAAGAAGGTTGATGAATAACAGATTTCTCATTGTGCTTGATGATGTCGATAATCCAAAGCAGTTAGATTATCTAGCTCAAGAATGCAATTATTGCTTGGGAGCTAATAGTAGAGTCATCATAACTACAAGGGATATGCATTTGCTTGATGGAAGGGTCGATGAAATATATGAGGTGAAGGCATTGAACTATCAAGAATCTTTAAAACTTTTCAACTTGAAAGCCTTTCACCAAGAGCATTCAGAAAATGGATATGAACAACTCTCAAAAAGGGTAGTTGATTATGCACAAGGGGTTCCATTGGCTTTAGTAGTTTTGGGTTCATTTCTTCGTTCTAAAACTCAAGAGGAATGGAAGAGTGAATTGAAAAAACTGAAAAAGTCTCCTCATGAAGATATTCAAGAAGTGTTAAAATTGAGCTATGATGGATTAGATCAAGAAGAAAAGGAAATGTTTCTTGATATTGCTTGTTTTTTCAAGGGTGAAGATAAAGAACATGTTAAAAGTCTTTTAGATAGTTTTGGCTTCAACATGAGCATTGGTTTAGATAGTTTTGGCTTCATCACTATTAATATCAACGGAGTGGGGATGCACAATTTAATACAACAAATGGGATGGAACATTGTTAGTCAAGAATGCATTAAAGATCCCAGAAGACGAAGCCGATTATGGAATCCTGAAGAAGTCATTGATGTATTAGAGAATAATCATGTAAGGAAATAAAAGCTCTTAATTATTTGGTGAAAGAGTCATTTTGGTATTTTGGTCCTTTATCTTTCAAAATGTTTAAATTGGTCCTAAATGTTAGCAAAATGTTTCATTTTGATCCCAAACTATTGAATATGGTCATATTTCTCTCATTTCAAGTTCGAATGTGATGAGTCCAAAGCTACGTATTGTTATCTAAGAGTATTCTCTCTATCCAATTCGAGCAGTCTCCAAATAAGGTGAAATCAGTCCCGAAAATAGACTGTTTGTTTCATAGTCAAATAAGTGAAATTGATCATATCTCTTTCGTTTCAAGTTTGACTGTGATGAATTCAGAGCTACGAGTTATTCTTAACAAGTCCTTTAATTTGAACTTGAAATGAGAGACGAGAGAAATATAACCTAATTCAATACTTTGGGACCAAAATGAAACATTTTGCCAACATTTAGGACGAATTTGAACATTTTGAAACATAAAGAACCAAAATGAACATTAGGACATACATTTAGGACCGAAATGACCCTTTAACCTAATTATTTTCATTGCATGCCATATGTTTAAGTAGTGAGAATTATGATAATAAGATACAACTGACTTACTTCTATTTTAATTTTGTGGTTTTAGGGGACAGAAGCTATTGAAGGAATCATGTTTGATAAGTCTCAATCTAGAGATATATGCTTAAGTGCTGATACTTTTAAAAACATGAATAATTTAAGATATCTCAAATTTTACTCTAGCATACATGGGAAATCATGTATAGTAAAGCTTCCATCCGGCCTTAAATCATTTTCTAATAAATTAGTTCATTTACATTGGGAAAACTATCCTTTGAAGCATCTACCGTCCACGTTTTGTCCTGCAAAGCTTGCTGTACTTTGCTTGGAAGACAGTCAAGTTAAAAAACTCTGGGATGGTGTTCAGGTACATATATACAATTGTAGGTTTCTAATTTTTAGTTTGAATATAAGTTTGTTAGTTCTAAATTGTGATATTTCAGATTTGTGGTTGAATTGTTACAAGATATTGTGAATTTAAGGGAAGTAAACTTGAGGGGATGCAAGAATTTATTGGAGCTACCAGCTTTTTGTAAGGCAGAGAAACTTAAGATTGTGGAACTCTCCGATTTTGAAAATTTGCGTAATGTTCATCCATCTATAATATCTCTCCATACACTCATTATTTTGGTACTATCTGGTTGCAAGAGATTGAAGAGTCTACAAAGTGAGAGTCATTTAAAATCTCTTGCAAATCTTTATCTTGATGACTGTGTTAGTCTCAAGGAATTTTTACTATCATCAGAGAAAATCACAGATCTAGATTTAAAAGATACACTTGTTGATAGGCTACACTCATCTATTGGGCGTCTCAATAAACTCACATCACTAAGCCTGAGTAGCCTAAAGCATTTTCCTGTAAAAGAATTCTGTTTGTTGAGATCTCTTGAGACGCTTTCTATTTATAATGGCGGACAAGCAGTTGATGAACCAAATCTACAAGTTCTATTTGATGGATTGCGATCTTTAAAATATCTACATTTGAAAAGATGTAGCAACTTGTTCACACTTCCTGACAATATCACCAACTTACTATCATTATCTGAGTTAGTACTATCAGGAAGCAATATAGAGAGCTTGCCCGCTGGCATCAAGCATCTTCCAAATTTGAAATCAATTGACGTGAGCAATTGCAAGTGGCTTCGATCTCTACCAGAACTTCCACCCTGTATTGTTAATTTTGATGCCAATAATTGTATGTCATTGGAGACTGTGGCCACTTCAACAACTTTGAAACACAGTGGAGATGTGGAAGATTATAGGTTTTTCTTCCAAAATTGTGTGAATTTGGATGAACATTCACTTACTAGGAACTTGGCTAATTTGCTAAGATATAGAGTAGATTTTAACAAGTGCGTAGTAGCTGAGTTTTGTCTTCCAAGGAGATACATTCCAATGTTATATAAACAGACACGAGAGAATTGCATGACTGTTGACATTGCTCCACCTTTTGATGACTTTAAGGGTTTCCTTTTGGGCTGTGTTATTTCTCAATTCATCACAACAGAATTTTATTTTAAGGAACCAGAACCTACTTATAGGTTGACATGCCTCTACCATCAGGAAGACGATCCAAGCATCAGAGATGAGGCAAAATGGTACAGTTATTGGGTTATTCCAGGACAAAAATTGGATCATTTATATATCTGGTATCTTCCATTCCATGTCAAGAGCACCAATACTAATAGCCTGAAAGTTTCCTTTGAATTTATGCTTACTACTATAACTGGTGATGATTTCTCTGAGTTGCTCAAACAATGTCGAGTGAACCCAGTATATATGACTCCCTATGGAGCTCTTCCTAAACAAAGAAGCTAAAGGAAACTTGAGTTGCCAGCATTTCTCTCACTTCTTCACAAGCTTTGCAATATACTCTCATATTTCAACACAAACACCTCATTCTCTGGTACGCGCTACTCCCTTTCAATATTCCTTTTTAAGTTTTTGTTGTTTCATCATATATATATATGTCATTTATTTTGTTTCCTTTGTGCCAAATAAAAGTTGAGTTGTTTTTGCTATCAATTCGTGGTACTTGCATTGAAGTAACAAAGCAGTTGAGTTTCCATTTCATTTACACTTTAAAAATTGTAGGAGCCTGTTCCATTATTATTAGGGAAGCATCATACAACAACATACCACATATAAATTTGGAATATATGGAGACATGATAGACTTTGCTAGATGTGAACAATTATGTATTGCTTCACAGTATCTTCTGCTACTACATATGAAAAAAATTTTATTGGTGGGGCTACGTACCCATCTTTCAAAAGATATTATTTATTTTTCAATCAATAAATAAAACCTTACAAGTAAGAACCCTTCATTTCATTGGTTGTTGGTGAAACTACACATCAGTTAACCCACTTTACATTTTTAATTAATATTGATTCATTCTTTAGCTTCTCTGAAACTGTGGTTGTTTGCTCCGTGTTTACTTCTGCCGAGCTCGCATAGATATCGGCTCGGTAAGTTGGTGATGAATATCTGTTTCAGTCTTCAAATTGAGTTTTATTTGCTAGCTCCTTCTTCGGTAGACGAATTTTTTCTTCTGAATTTTGTATACATTCCTTACTCTCTGAATTTTCCTAAATCTACAATCTAGATGTTGCATATATGGGTCTAAGTCAAGTGAATCACCTTCATTGTTGCGTTTTACAAGTTTTTTGTTTACTTAGCTTCGATGAGAATTCCATTTCCTAATTTATGTGTTATATTAATAATTCTGATGCAGTGCCTGCAACTTCAGGAAATGTTAGATTGTCTTAGTTTAGTAGAGTGGTTATAATCCCTTCATTGTTCGCCTATTTTCTTTTGCAGCAAACTAAGAAGGATAGGCTAGGTACTCTATTTTGAAATAGATTTCTCTGTGCTCCTGATTAAGATCATTTATAAAGAAATTTTCTGATTTGATCATGTCTGAGATTGTTAATGTCTATTGTTTTTATTTCATAAGACTGATTTTTCAATCTGAATCTTGCCCATATTCGACCATATTAATCACACCCTTCTTTTACTATAGAAATGGGTGAGGAGGCCAAGGAAATTGTTCCAGAGTCTGTGTTGAAGAAGCAAAAGAGGGAAGGGGAATGGGCATTGGCCAAAACACAGGAAATTGAAGCTGCAAAAAAGAAGAGGGCTGAGAACCGTAAGCTGATCTACAACAGAGCTAAGCAGTATGCCAAGGAGTATGAGGAACATGCTAGGAAGCATGGACACTGACACGGACACGGGACACGACACGGACACGGACACAGCGACACGCTAAACTCTCAAAATTACGCGACACGACACGTCATATATTTATATATATAAATAATTAAATATTCATAATTTTTAACGAAAAAATTAAAAATTACAAGTTTTATTCATAATATATGTCATATGTATTATTATTTTCTCTCATATGTCATGCTAAAGTCACAAAAAATTGATTTATATTTTAAAATTTATGAATATGTGTCGTGTCGGTGTCGTACGGGTGTCGGACACTGACACGTGTCTGACACGGCGACACGCCCTCAAAATGAAGTGTCCATGCTTCTTAGGGAACATGTAAATGTCACTTGTCCTGTCCATTTAGTTTGATGATTATTTTATTTCTTGGTAGAAACTAGAAACTAATCTTCTTAATTATTTTGTTGTTTGGGCATTTTAGGATAGGGAGTTGATTACATTGAAGCGTGAGGCCAAGCTGAAAGGTGGATTTTATGTTGATCCAGAGGCCAAACTCTTGTTCATTATACGCATTCGTGGGTATGTTTGTGCTTTATGTTTATTTATACCAGGCTTGTAAGTTCAAACATATTTTGCTTCTTAAGCGTGTAGACCCTGAATTTCCTTTTACAGTATCAATGCCATGCACCCAAAGACAAGAACTATCTTGCAGCTCTTGAGATTGAGACAGGTACTACATTTAACTGTAGAATGTGGTTGAAATTGTTGAGGATAATATAGAATTTTCTTATGTATTTAATTATTTCAAGTCACACTAAATTTTTTGGCCCAACAAAAACAACCACACCAAGTTTTATTGTAGGATCTTGCGAAGTTTGTGTTGTGTATTTTGTTTGCTACTAAGATAAAGGAAATTTAGTCAACCTTATCTCTTTCTGAAACAGATATTCAATGGTGTATTCCTTAAAGTTAACAAGGCTACAATGAACATGCTGCATAGAGTTGAGCCTTATGTGACTTATGGGTAAGTGAATTTCCTATGATACTTGTTTGCTTCTGATTTCTCTTATCACTTCATAAGAGTGATCCTGGTCTTGTTTTAGATACCCAAATCTGAAGAGTGTAAGAGAACTAATCTACAAGAGGGGCTATGGTAAGCTTGACAAGCAGAGAATTCCTTTAACGGACAATGCCATCGTTGAGCAGGTCTGTATTTGTTTCTTCTGTGATTATTTGAAATCTTTTCCTGCATGCTGCTGACTTGCTTTGATGATAACTTAGGCACTGGGAAAGTATGGAATCATATGCACTGAGGACATTATCCATGAGATCATAACTGTCGGACCGCATTTTAGGGAGGCCAACAACTTCCTTTGGCCTTTCAAGCTCAAGGCGCCTTTGGGTGGACTAAAGAAGAAGAGAAACCACTATCAAACCAGTACCTAGCCTGTATGGCTACCCTGCTACGGGCAACGTTGGACTAGGCCAAAGTTCGACATCTACAACGCCGGAATAGTCAAGACCTCAGGTCTAAGGCATCGTGGCAAGTGTACAGGAGAGACTAGCTTATGACTAAACCCATGCAAAACTCTCCGGGTCTGTCCAGCAACTTGTAACCCTTTACATAATTGCACCATGACTCTCGAGAAGCATATTGTGCATGTATCTCTATACACCGAGGTCATGCTGGTCTTAGTTCATTCAAGTTCCCACTTGAATGAGCGACTAGGGACAGTTTAGACTAATTATCACATAATTGATCACGGATTGCTATCATAGTAAACATGCTAATAATATGATAACGACATAATTTATCATCTATAAATTAATCAAAATAATATGTTCATACAAACACATAAAATGATTGTCCCTAGAGCACAATCTCCAACAACACGAACATCGACCCATCAAATTCTTAACACGACATATCTTTATATATATAAATAATTAAAAATCCATAAAATTTGGGAAAAGCTTGAAAAATTATAATATCTATTGATTATATATCTCATATGTGTCATTATTTTATATTGTTTGATATGTTAAAATCATAAAAAATTAATGAATATTAGTACTTTTACCTTTAATTAATGAATATTGAAATATAAAGTCCTAATTATTTATTTCTTCTAGTCCGATCCTCTCTAATTAGAACTCTTTTTCATGATTTCATTCATGTTCTGAAAATCGAAAGTCATCTTCCAACATCTATTTATGAATGGCAAATTCATTAGTAAATTATAAGATTGTGTTTGGATTGCATCCATCATTTTGAATTATATAGAATGTGAAATGTTAATCATTTGAATCGTTTGGATTTATATTTCTTTTATTATAAATTCCTTGATGGGATTTATATTTCTTTTATTATAAATTCCTTGATGGGAAAGTGGTAGAATTTGAATATTTTTTTATGTGATAATAGATTAAAATCTTATTTTGATTCTTCATATGTTAATGTGGCACGTGGTTTTTTAGTTTGATTCCTCATAGATTTTTTTTCTTTATTTAATTTCTCATAATCATTTTCTTCAATAATGTAAGGTCCGTTTTTTTTTTATCTAATATTTAACTAAATTTGAGACACACTATCCTTAATTGAAATTTAATATTGTTGATTAATGATCATGTGATGTTTTAACAACAAATTGATAAATTTTATTTTTCATATTAACAAAATGAATTTGTAAGAAATCCAGAACTTTCTTTAAGATCATAAAAATCAAGAAAAATATTTATAATTACAAAATTTAATAACAAAATATTGTTTAACATATATACCATACTATTAACTACATAATATAATCTTTAATTAATGTTGTTACATATAAGACCTGAACTGACTTAAGGGACTAAAATTAATAATAAAAAACAAATGATGAAGTTTCAATCAATTATATAATTATGATATATTTATATATATGTGGTTTTACACTTTAATGCATAGTTCGAAAACACGGACCAGCCATTGACCCAGATAAGGGTTTGGGTGGACGGGGCGATTGGTTCAACTTCTGGGTCGCTAAAAATTCGGTTAGCCCGGTCAAATAAGAAACATAACAAATATATTTATATATTTACACATACATCAATCAAACAAATCTTTTGTACACATATTAAGTTATATGAAATCAAATTTAAACATGAAATTAATTACAAATCGTCATCTTATGTTGAAGATAAAATATATATTCACAAATTCAAACAGATATTTACACTTTCATAGATTATAAAAAATAAACCAGTATTTATAAATTCACAAAATAGAAGCTAAAGAATACATGAAAAAGCAAATTGAATTGTGGTAGAATTGAACTGCAATATATAAAGCTCTTTGAAGACTCTAAAATTTTCTATGTACTCACTTTTGATCGAGTATATCATTATAATATTATTTGATTCAATTGATTTAATTGACCCTTGACATATATTTTAATAATAGAAAAGGCCTTGGCCAAGTTGAGCTTAAGTTTCAGTTATTTTTTTCAAGACCGGGTCAAATGGACTGGCGGGTTGACCCGAAAAAACTGGGTTAGATGCAATCCGGTCCAATTAGAGTGATTGGTGCCTGGTTCACTGGGTTCTGAGTCAACCAGGGGCAGTCCGGGTTGAGTTTTTGTACTATACTTTAATGTATGAATATGTGTCTTTAATTGACAGCACATAGTATTTACGTATAAATGAGATTTTGTAGCAGGAATTAATTTTAGAACTTAAATGGGTGAAACGTCAATTTTTTATGAAAGTTCTTCATTAAATCATTAATATTCGGTGGCAGTTTTAGTAGTTTTGTTTTGTTTTTGACCTGATGTTTTAGGGACGTGGATCCTCTGCATTCTCCTCTCTGTATTTTTGGTGCATTTTAGAGAGATATAGGAAGATGTAGAGAGAGAAAGTATGGGCACTACAAAATAATAAATATGTGGGATCCACACATTCTCTCTCTACCTCTTCCTATATCTCTCTAAAATGCATGGAAAATGCAGGGGATCCACTTCCATGTTTTAGTGGGTTTCTTAGTTTGTTTGTGTTTTCTGATTTTCCCTTGCATTGTTTTGAACCTTTGGTCTGCTTTCTGTTAAAATTATGTTTCTTGGCCAAAAAGAAAATCATCATTATTCAGATGGCTCAATTTCCTTTTTTTGATTATTATTATATTTCTAGCTTTCGTTTCAAAACAATTTTTTGCAATATATATATTATTCAGTAGTTTTTTATTTTCATTTAAAGAGACTTTTTTTTATTTATTTACTTATTTTTCATGTTAATATATATTAGGGATGAATCTCAACTCATTCAAGAAATTGTCAATGTTATTTTGCGAAAGTTGAATTTTCAGCATCCAAGGCCACATGGCAATTTTGTTGGAATAGATACCAATTGTGAGAATATTGAATTGTTGCTGAAAAGTTCCCAAAAAGTTGGAATTTGGGGCATGGGTGGCATAGGGAAAACAACCATGGCTAAGATTGTATTTGCCAAACTGTACTCTCAATTTGATTGTTGTTGCTTCCTGGAAAACGTAAGAGAAGAATCAGAAAAGCATGGATTGCCCTATGTACGTGATAAACTTCTTTTAGAGCTCCAAAAGGGAAAAAAAAAGTTGAAGGGTCTGCAATTAATGTTATAAGAAGGTTGATGAATAACAGATTTCTCATTGTGCTTGATGATGTCGATAATCCAAAGCAGTTAAAATATCTGGCTCAAGAATGCAATATTTATTGCTTGGGAGCAAATAGTAGAGTCATCATAACTACATGGGATATGCATTTGCTTGTTGGAGAGGTCGACGAAATATATGAGGCGAAGGCATTAAACTATCTAGATTCTTTAAAACTTTTCAACTTGGAAGCCTTTCACAAAGAGTATTCAGAAATTGGATATGAACAACTCTCAAAAAGGGCAATTGAATATGCTCAAGGAGTTCCGTTAGCTTTGGTCATTTTGGGTTATTTTCTTCATTCCAGAAATGAAGAAGAATGGGAAAGTGCATTGAATAAATTAAGAAAGTCTTCCCACAGAGATATTCATGAAGTGTTAAAATTGAGTTATGATGGATTAGATCAAGAACAAAAGGAAGTGTTTCTTGATATTGCTTGTTTTTTCAAGGGTGAAGTTACAGAAGATGTTAAAAGACTTTTAAAGAGCTTTGGTTTCAGTGTGGCCATCTATTTAAGAACCCTCATAGATAGGGCGCTCATCACTAATAATTTCAACAGAGTGGGGATGCACAACTTAATACAAGAAATGGGACGAAGCATTGTTAGTCAAGAGTGTATTTGAACAATCTCAGATTGTAAGTCGATTAATCTCATATATTTAATTGGAATGAAGTAATACAATGTATTTTATACTTGCTGATACACGGAAAGAATAAGGACTAAAACAGTAATACATGGAAAGTATACGGACTAAAACTGGAAATGAGCTAACTGATTTAATAACAACTAATATCAGTAATAATAGACAGTAAAACTATTATTTACTAATAACTATCCTCTACATCCCCCCTCAAGTTGGACAAGTTTGCACAAACTCCCAACTTGCCCAAAATGAATGAAAATTGAGGCTCAGAGAGTGCTTTTGTAAAAATATCTGCCAACTGCAGCTGTGAGGAAACAAACTGTGGTCTGATAAAAGCTGACTTGTATTGTTGTCTAACCACATGACAATCTATGTCAATATGTTTAGTTCGCTCATGGAAGACCGGGTTGGAAGTGATGTGTATAGCTGCTTTGTTGTCACAATTAAAAGGAATCGGAGTAGGAAAAGAAATTTTCATATCCTTAAGCAAATAGGACAGCCACATCAACTCACAAACTGAAGATGCCATGCTTCTATATTCAGCTTCACAAGATGATCGAGATACAGTAGTTTGCTTCTTTGATTTCCATGAAATTAAAGAACTTCCCAAAAGAATGCAAAACCCTGTAGTAGATTTCCTAGTAGTAGGACATGTTGCCCAATCCGAATCACAAAAGGAAACCAAAGAAAAAACCGAATCTGTTCTGTAAAACAATCCCAAAGCTTGTGTTCCTTTCAAATATCTCACCACATGCATTGCTGCACTCCAATGATCTTCAGTAGGAGCAGCAACATGTTGGCTTAATCGCTGTACAGAATAAGTAATATCTGGCCTTGTCATATTCAAATACAAAAGTCTGCCCACTAATCTTCTGTATGACTCCGGATCACTATAAAGAGGAGAGTTATCTGAAAAATGATGACCACGAGGCATAGGAATCGCTACTGTCTTTGCACTCTGCAAACCAGTAGATTTTACAATGTCTGAAATATACTTTCTTTGAGAAATAAAAGTACCTTTTGGAGATCTTGCAATTTCAATCCCTAGAAAGTACTTAGCATGTCCTAAATCCTTAATAGTAAAGGTTGAGTGAAGAAATTCCTTTACTTTAAGAATAGAGGACTCACTATCTCCTGTAATCAATACATCATCAACATATACTAGAAGTATAAGAAAAACACCATCCATTTTGAAAGTAAATAAACAGTGATCATGCTCAGACTGTTTAAAACCAAAACCAATCAACTTGGAGGTAAATTCAGAATTCCATTCTCTTGAAGCCTGCTTCAAACCATACAGAGACTTCCTCAACTTACATACCTGTCCCGGCTTTGCTTTATCATACCCTTGTGGTGGCTTAAGATAGACTTCTTCATGTAGATACCCATGAAGAAATGCATTATTGATGTCGAGTTGATGCAAGGGCCAAGTCTTCATAGTACTCAATGCTAAAACAGTCCTCACAGTGACTTGTTTTGCAACTGGTGAATAGCTGTCAAAATAATCAACTCCCTCCACTTGATTATATCCCTTTGCAACAAGCCTTGCCTTATATCTCTCTACTGTCCCATCTGAATTTAGCTTGATCTTGTAAACCCATTTTGAACCAATAGACTGTTTTCCTGGTGGCAAATCAGTGATCTCCCAAGTTTCATTCTTCTCAAGTGCCAGTAACTCCTTTTCCATGGCCTCACACCATTCTGAGTGCTTGACTGCTTCCTTGTATGAATGTGGTTCCTTCAATTGAGTAACATTTGTCATGAAAGCAGTGTATTCAGGGCAAAATTCTACAGATTCCAAATTATAAGAATTAGTAGAATCGGTCACACTACAACATACATAGTCACTCATCCATGCTGGTTGTTTAGTTTGTCTTTTGGAAGTTCTAGTAGGTGGTATAGAAAATGTTTGTGGTGTTAAATCTGAATTTGTAGAGAAGGTAGATTCTGTATAGGAAATTTCTGGTTCAATATGAGAAATAATTGGTGAAGAAGATAAAGGAACAGGTCTGGAAGTAATATTTTCTGTAGGTGTAGGTGAAGGTATAGAAAGATTTGTGGTTTCTGTGGGTAAAACAAATCGTGTTGGGTGGGGTTCGATAGGAATTTCAGGTATGGCTATAGGTATAGGGTCAGTATCTGGTGTACCAAAAGAAGCAGCCGCATATGGAAATAAACCTTCATAAAAAATAACATCTCGAGAAATCAGAATTTTTTGGTTCTCCAAATCAAACAATTTGTAACCCTTATGCCCAGCCACGTAACCTAAAAACACACACTTAAAAGCTCTTGGCCCAAATTTATCCTTCAAAGGAACTGTATTTGAAGCAAAAGCCAAACAACCAAATACCTTCAACCTTGAATAATCCGGAATTTTACCAAACAACAACTCATAGGGTGATTTCCATTTCAACAAAGGAGATGGCAATCTATTGATAATAAAAGTGGCAGCAAGAATACTTTCTGCCCAGAATTTTGAAGGTAATGAAGACTGAAACATAAGGCCTCTTGCTACTTGAAGTAGATGTCTATGCTTGCGCTCTACGACACCATTTTGTTGTGGTGTGTAGACGCAAGAACGATGATGTAAAATACCTTTTTCAGCCAAAATCCTGAAGAACTTCTCATTTACAAACTCTGTACCATTGTCAGACCTTATAATCTTCACTTTTTTACCAAATTGATTTTCAACCATATGAATAAAATCAACCACAAAAGATAACACTTGTGTCTTGTCTTTTAACAAAAAAACCCATGTAGCTTTACTAAAATCATCAACCACAGTCAAAAACAATCTAGCATTCGAAATGCTTTTCCTATTATAAGGCCCCCACACATCCATATGAACCAATTCAAAACTTTCAGAAGCAATACTAGAACTATTGGGAAATGGCAATCTTTGTTGTTTTGATTTATGACAAACTACACAAGCATCATGTGTATCTATTACAGGTAAGGAAGCATGCTTTAAAACATTTAAAGAAGCATGTCCCATTCGTTTATGCCATAAATCTGAAACAGAAATCCTAGAGGCAACTATATTACATACATCACCACTAGTTATTTCTTGCTTCAACACATACAAATTTCCCAAAGCATCTCCTTTAGCCAATACTTTTCTAATCTTCTGGTCCTGTATGAAACAAGCATCTTGATCAAAAACAGCCCTTAAATCCTTATTCAAAATCCTCCTAACAGACATCAAATTATACTGAAACGAAGGCACATAAAGAACATCTTCCAATGTCAATTCAGAATTAATAATAGCTCTGCCTATAGTATTAATCTTCAGTGAACAACGATTAGGCAAATGGATAAGTCTAGGCTGAGATAAAATTCTAATATCACGGAGTAAATGTTTCTCAAAACACATGTGACAAGATGCTCCCGTATCTACTATCCAAGAACCAGAAGCAATAAATTTATATGAGGAAGAAATACCTGCAAACTCTGTTGAATTAACAAAGCTAGCATACTCATCCGCAACAGTTTTGCCCTTGTTCATTTTTGTAAATTCCTGATGCATAAACTGTGTAAACAATGCTGAAAAATCAGGAACTTTATCACTCTTCAATGCACTATCAGCATTACTACTAACTGCAGCAACTACATTGCCTCCTTGCTTCCTAGGAGGAGCATTCTTCTTCAACTCATTATACCATTCAGGAACACCAACCAGTTTGAAACAAGTATCCTTACTATGACCAGCAACACTATAATGCTCACAAATAATCTTCTTCTGTTCTTTCTTTTTAGCATTCTTCCACTCTGCACTTCCCTTCTGAAATTTTGACACCATGGCTCCTACTTCAGAAACACTAGGAGTAAATGCCATCTTTGCATCCTTTTCTTGTTCATTTCTAACAACCATTGAATAAGCCTTAATCACACTAGGTAGTGGATCAAGATTCAGTATCTGACTACGCAAACTTTCATATCCTTCATTCAGCCCCATAAGAAACTGATTCACTTTCCTTCTAGACTCTCTTTCCAGAGTTTTCTTATGATTAGCACAATCACACAACAAAACAGGTTCCAACTGATCCATCTCATCCCAAAACTGATGCAGCTTCCCATAATATTCTGTGACTGTATCATCTCCTTGTTCAAGAGTAGTTGTCATCCTTTGCAGCTTGTAAATCTGTGGACCACTACTCACTCCAAATCGCCCTTCCAATTCTTGCCACAAAGCAAATGATGTTGGAAAATACAAGAACTGATTAGAAAGAGGCTTACCGATGGCGTTTAAAATCCAAGAAAAAATCATTTGGTCGGCCTTTGTCCATTTCGCAAGAAGATCTTCATCATCAATGGGTGGCTGTAATTTCCCATTGATGAACCCTAATTTGTCCTTCGCACCTAACGCAATCCGCATCGCCTTGCTCCAGGTGAGAAAATTCGAACTCGTGAGGTGAGAAGAAACCATCACAAGCCCTGGCTGGTCCGAGCTATGCAACGCCCAAGAAGGTTCGTCGGTCTTCATCAAGCTCCGAACAAACGCTTCCATGCCTGCGACACCGTGCGCCGCCGTCGTCGACGGCGTTTCTTGATCGAGAGACGCCATTCTTGTTCGTCGAGTGTAAACCCGAAAATAGTCGCCCGAAGGCTCTGATACCATGAACAATCTCAAATTGTAAGTCGATTAATCTCATATATTTAATTGGAATGAAGTAATACAGTGTATTTTATACTTGCTGATACACGGAAAGAATAAGGACTAAAACAGTAATACATGGAAAGTATAAGGACTAAAACTGGAAATGAGCTAACTGATTTAATAACAAGCTAACTGATTTAATAACAACTAATATCAGTAATAATAGACAGTAAAACTATTATTTACTAATAACTATCCTCTACATCCCCCCTAAAGATCCTGGAAAACGAAGTCGATTATGTGATCCTGAAGAAATCATCAATGTATTAGAAAATAATCTTGTAAGTAAAAAAAGAAAGCTGCTAATTATTTTCATTGCATACCATAATATGATACAATTGACTTACTAATTTTATTTTGAATTTTGTGGTTTCTAGGGGACAAAAGCTGTTGAAGGAATCATGTTTGATCAGTCTCTGTCTAAAGATATATGCTTAAGTGCTGATACCTTCAAAAAGATGAAGAAATTAAGATATCTCAAATTTTACTCCAGCAGATATGAGAGATCATGCATAATAAAGCTTCCTTCAGGCCTTGAATCATTTTCAAATAAATTAATTCATTTATATTGGGAAAACTATCCTTTGAAGCATCTACCGTCAACATTTTCTCCCAAGAAGCTTGTTGAACTTCACTTGAAAGGTAGTCAAGTAGAAAAACTCTGGGACGGTGTTCAGGTATACAATTTTAAGTTTCTAATTTTTAATTCAATTAGAATATAAGAAAGTTTGTTAGTTCTATATTACAATATGTCATGTTTGCGGTTGAATTGTTACAGGATGTTGCGAATTTGAGGGAAGTAAACTTGAGCCAATGCATGAATTTGTTGGAGTTGCCAGATTTTTCCAAGGCAAAGAAACTTGAGAAGTTAAACCTCTCATGTTGTGAAAATTTGCTTAGTGTTCACCCATCTATCTTATCTCTCCATTCACTTGTTTCTTTGGATCTAGCTATTACACTGCTGTAGATTGGAGAGTCTACAGTGTGAGACTCATTTAAAATCTCTTAAACATCTTGATGTTAGTCGCTGTCATAATCTCAAGGAATTTTCGCTGTCATCAGAGGTAATGATAGATCTAGGTTTACTTGATACATGTGTTGATAGGCTGCACTCATCTATTGGGCGTCTCAATAAACTCAAAGGATTAAATCTCAGAAGTCTAGAGAGTTTTCCTGTGAAAGAGTTATGTTTGTTGACATCTCTTGATAGGTTTATTATTGGTAATGGTGGACAAGCAGTTGATGAACCAAATCTACAAGTCCTATTTGATGGATTGCGTTCTAAAATATCTATATTTGATCAATTGTAGAAAACTGTCCACACTTCCAGACAATATCACCAACTTATTATCATTATATGAATTAGAACTATCAGGAAGCAATATAAGGAGCTTGCCCTCTGGCATCAAGTATCTTCGAAATTTGAAAACAATTCGGGTGACGAATTGCATGATGCTTGAATCTCTACCAGAACTTCCACCCTACATTACTCATTTTGAAGGCACTAATTGCCTGTATCTGAAGACTGTACGTGGACAATTCATCAAATTTGGAACACAATGGAATAGAGCAATTTTTTTGTTTTTCATTCCAATGCCTAATTGGTACCCTGTTCTATGGACCAATTCCACTTTGGTACCCTGTTCTTTCAAAAGTGACACTTTGGTACCCTGTTCTTTCAAAAATGACATTTTGGTACCCTATTCTCTCAAAAGTGACATTTTGGTACCCTGTTCTTTGGACCAAGTGACACTTTGGTACCCTGTTCTTTCACTATTTGTTACTTTTTTAGGGTACCAAAGTGTCACTTGGTCCAAAGAACGAGGTACCAAAATGTCACTTTTGAAAGAACAGGGTACCAAAATGACATTTTTGAAAGAACAGGGTACCAAAGTGTCACTTTTGAAAGAAAAGGGTACCAAAGTGGAATTAGTTCATAGAACAGGGTACCAAAGTGGAATTTACCCTATATAAATATGCCATTTCTTTTGTTTCCATTGTGGCAAATAAAAGTTGAGTTTTTGTTGATATCAATTCGTGGAACTTGCATTGAAGTAACAGAGCAGTTGAGTTTCCATTTAGTTTACACTTTGACAACTGCATGATAGAAATATATTATTACAGCATGTGTTTCATCATCTTTCTGAAATAAAAGTAGAATTCTAAATGGTCATTAGTCTGTCTTGGACAAGAATAAACATACACCATGCTCTCTGTGTAAGAACTAATTGATGTTGTTGTTTTTATTGGTACAAGATATGGATGGATCTTTTGAATATCTCATCTCCAAATTAAACACTGAAGAGAAGGTAAAAATACTGATCATGCATTTATTTGTATTCCCCTTTCAATCAATGAATCATGAGTCATCTGCTAAATATTCATGCCTCTTTTCAGTTCTCAAGGGGAATACAAATACGCTTTGACAAATGGATGAATTGTGTCAGGCCAAAAAAAAATGGATGAACTGTGTCCCATGTGTGAATTGAATCTATGGCTGGTTTTACATCAGAGTGGTGGAATTCAATGGAGGAAAGGAAAAGTCTTCAACATCAAACATTGACTTCACCATCATCTTTCTACTGCTATATTATATTATAGCAGTACAATGGCTTCATGTAAAATATAATTTATGTTCCCTTTCATGAAAACCAACGTGTTTCTTCAAAATAATCATCATAGTAACGTTATTCACCTTTTCTTTGCTGTTTCTCAACCAATGTTTCTATTGAATGATGCATTCACCTTCACAGTAATTACTAAAATTGCAACAATTAGAATATGATTTTGTTTGCTGTAAATTCTGATGTAACTTTTGTCTTTGAATTGTTACATGATATTGGGAATTTAAGTAAACCTGAGTGGATGCAAAAATTTGTTGGAGTTTCCGGATTTCTCTTTGGCGAAGAAACTTGAGATGGTGGATCTCTCACTTGGTCTGTTTAGTTTAAGGAAATGTTTTTTGTTTTTATTTTCTTTCTATTACTATTTCTGAAAATTTATTTTCATTTCTAAATTTTTAATATTAAAAAAAATGTTTGTTTTATAAAGTCAAAAACTCATTCTTATTCATATTTAAATTATGCTAACTTGAATAAAGATAATTTTTATTTGCTTTTAGATTTGATTATTACTAATTGATAATATTAACATGATTAAATAGTTCACTTTTGTGTAAAATTACAAAAATATCACAAGTTAATTTTTGAAAATATTGGAAACGTCTTTTTGACATTTCCTATTTTCAATATGTTTCACGAAACATTTCCAGAAAATATTTTTAAAAACAATTATACAAAATACATTTTCAGTCCTATTTTTTGTTTTCAATGTCAATTGAAAACATGATTCAATGAAAACAGGAAACATGACAACTAAACATGCCCGAATTTCAAAAGCAATCATGCCATCATATATTATTCACATCTTTCATACTAATAATGTGTATAAATTGTGCCAAGAGGTATATCGGAAGTGGTTTTTCACTCATACTAATAATGTGTAATGTGATAGGGTGCTTATCACTATTACTGACAAAGTGTGGATGCATGATTTAATACAATTAATGGGATAGGAAATTGTTTGTCAAGAGTGTATTAAAGAACCTGAAAGACATAGTCGATTATGGGATCCTGAAGAAGTCTATAACATACTGGAAAATAATCAAGTAAGCAAAAAAAAAAAGGCAATTATTTTTATAACACGCCTTGTATTTAATTTTCAAAATAAAAGTCTATTTAACATGGAGATAAGTATTTGAATTTTCATTTCCTGAAAGATGAGAGAAAGTTAATCTAATGCACTTTAGACTTCTTGATACATTCATGAGTATATTACTAATACATTTTCTTTCTTTCTCTTTGAGTAGTTTGGTATTGTAGCTATCTCCCTTGTAAGCTTGTAATGCTGACAACATTGTTAGAGATCACTACATTTCCACCTGAAGAAGTAGAACTCAATATGCTCTGCCACTGGATAAATGCAGGTTGCTTTGGATGAGGAAGATTCTGTATTTCACTACTCAACATAGAAATCACAGTGCTCATATTGGGTCTTTCTCTGGCAATTTCTTGCACACACAAAAGTCCTATGTGTATGCACCTCACAATATCCTTCTCGAGCCTTGGATAAAATATTTTTGGATCTATTAATGCTTCAATATTCCCCTCATTCCATAATTTCCATGCCTATATTACAATGATAAAGAAAAACACATGATAATAAGCTTTGAAGGTAGCAACAAGTAATGGAAGCTTGAGAAATAAAATGTAGAGACTTACAAATCCTAAAAGGCTGAAAGAATGCTCCTCGTTAAAAAAACTAGAGTTTTTTCTTCCACTAACAATTTCTAATAATAAAACACCAAAGCTGAACACATCTGATTTCTCAGAAAATAATCCTTCCATTGCATACTCCGGCGACATATATCCACTGCATTATTAAATATAAAAATAAGTTCTTTGAGCTCTTAGTATGTTATTGAAGTTTTGCAAGAGAATGAATACTTACTATGTTCCAACAATTCTTCTAGTGTTAACTTGATCCTCACTTTGTCCAAAAATGCGTGCCATACCAAAATCTGAGATTTTTGGAGTCATATTCTCATCTAGCAAAATATTACTGACTTTGAGGTCTCTATGGATGATTTTTAATCGAGAATCTCTATGAAGATAAAGAATTCCTCGAGCTATTCCTTCAATAATGCTAAAGCGCTTATGCCAATCTAGCCATTGATGCTCTGGTGGATCTACCCAAGACCAAGGAAAAGGGTTATATTTGATGCGTTTTGAATTATCAATTTTGATATCACAGAGGTAAAAAGAAGAAAGCTAAGGATGCAAAAAACCAACCAAAAATATATGCATCCAAGCTTTTATTTGGCATGTACTCATATATCAGCATCTTTTCTTCTTGTTCAATACAGCAGCCTAAAAGTCTTACCAGATTACGATGCTAAAGTTTTGAAATAACAATAACCTCATTCATAAATTCCTCTAGCCCTTGTCCAGATACTTTTCAAAGTCTTTTCACTGCTATTTCTTGACCATCTTGGAGGTTCCCCTGCAAGAAAATACAGAAACAAAAATTATACACGATGGCTTTTCTTTTGAATTTGATAAGCTTTGGTGAATAAATATACCTTATAAACTAGCCCAAAACCTCCTTGCCCCAGCTTATTAGACAAGTGAAAGTTGTTTGTTGCTTTTGCAACCTTTTCAAAATCGTATGCTAATAGCTCTTGGAGTTTGGCTTTTGATAGTTCACCCATAATGTTGTCATGTGTTTTTCTCTTCCTATGCTTCATCTCTATCAATAAACAACTCAATGAATTACAGTGATTGAAAGGCATGGAAATGCTTCTCAGGACAACGTAATAACACAAAGCACCAAACATTCTACACTATAAAGAATAGTGGAGATTGATTTAAATTGTAAATTCCCACAACAGTTATAACATCAAAATTGACTGCTTTTGATATTATTGAGTGCATCTAACATGGTAAGGTACCTGAATGCTTAGCTATCCTTTTCCATAGAAAGTATGCACAAGTGACACTGATGATGGTTCCTATTACTATAGTAACAACAATGATGACAGTTTTGCCTCCTTGCTTTTCTATATTGAGGAAAAACAAAGAAAGTTAAAAGAAAATGCAATCGAAAGACAGACATAAGATCATATTGAAGAATGAAATTTCAAGAATTCTAAAAGCACAAACATGATACCAAGATCTGAATTGGCTACTCGAATAAATAGATTGAGTCCTCCTTCTGAGAACTGTTGTATGTCAATCAGATTCCTACTCCAAGACATACAACCAATATTAGAATCATAAGAATATGCTGAGCAAGAGCAATTTTCCAAGCACTGGCTTCTGCATCTGTCTTCTGAAAAAGATGATAATTGTGCAAAATCTGGCACTTTTACTTTCTGCAATGTCATAAACCCATCTTCTTTTCCATTTGCAGTACCATTTCCCACTCTCTCACACTGCAGATCTGTTCTTCTAACACAACCACTTATCCAGTTTTGTGTATTCCATTCTTCTCTATTTTTGGGTTCAAACCCTCTCAAACAGTTACATATTGGTGAACTCTCTGAATTACAACTTCCAAACTCCCCACACATTCCATACACATCACAACTTGATCTCTGTGAAAGATATTCTACTGTCCACCCATTCTTTGCTTCGTCCCATATCTGATCCAGTAAAATGCCTTCTGAATTTAACACAGCTAAAGCTTTTGAGTCATAGGCCTCTGCCATAGTGTTGGAATAATAAACTGTTCCATCTCTTTCAAATACTACATTCCTGTCATTACCATATGCTGTATCCGACCACGGTAACCCTGTAAAGTATCGGCCATTCCAAGGGCCACTCCGCCAATACGGGCGAGTCTCCTTCCATATGAACACTTCAGGAATATTTAGACGTTCAAGACTCATATAGAAATTCCCAATGGACGGATCAGATGAACTTTTCCACGATGTATATTTCATTCTCTTACCTGTTCTTTCATTGCTACTAATTCTCATCCTGGCCAGGAATGTATCCGAAGGGTGCTCAAAACTTTGCCACATGATGTTTCCTGAAGCTGAATTATCAAGCAGGACAAGATTACCAGAATCCAAAAGCTGGCAACTAGTGGTATTAGCTGTGATACTTGAAACATTTGATGACCAAATGATTTCTTTGTTTTCATTCAATACCACAAGATTTCCATCTTCTGATATGGTAATGACCCCAGAAGAATCCCTCAATGGTTGGTTTCTGTTAGCCACCCATATGACAGTAGATTTTGTCATGTACCAGATTCCAACATAGCGGTTAGTAGAATTTGGAGGAGTGAAGAATCCCAAAGTGAACAAACTTCCATTGGAGCTAACAGTTTCAGGATCCTTAATGAAGAAGTGAGATGATGTGATAGTGTCTGTGCCTTTGCCTAATCCAAAACAATAGATGCAAAATATGATATAAACAAAAAGAGAAGCTTTTCTGCAAGACAATCCCATTGCTCTGAGATGTAAGACTCTTGATGCCAATGAAATGAATCTTAATTTCTGCTTTTTCTATTAAGACTTTTCTTTCCTGGGTGCAGTACTGTTATTGGAAGGAAGAGTCATTACCCAAGAAAAATTAATAAGTGTAATTCTCATTTTGGAAACCACGTCCCAAATACGACTTTCCTCTGAAGACGAAGCCATGCTTGATGCTCAAAGTGTCAAGTCACAACTATAAATTTCAACAATTTATGGGGCTTGATTTGATTTTTGTAGGATAAATTAATAAGCTTAAATATTTATTTTGGTCCTCAAACTATGAGGTAAGTTTCATTTTAGTCATAAAATGTTATTTCTTTTCGTTTTAGTCCTTATCTATCCCATATTATTATTATAGAAGACATAAGGTAGTATATATCTACATTTTTTCTTGCCTATTTGTTTTATCACATTTTTCTAGTTATATATAAATTTTAGTCATAGTAAGATTTAAAATATTTTTGTATTCTAAGATTTCCTTCAATTCCTTCTTAATAACATATACTAAATTATTGAAGTTGAAAAAGCTGTTTTGGTCCATCATGGACTAATTAAAAAGTTAACCTGTATGGGAACAGTCCCAAAGACTGCATGTTGCTGTGAATGGAAAAGACTGTCACTTTCTGCATCATTTTATATTTTCAATGATTCATGAGTCATGGCTCTTCACTTTCCATGAGATTTTTCTGAGAGTCAATATTAATGGCATAAAACACAAGAAAACTTGGACTATTCTACAACGTAAAGTTTCCCAATTGACAAGGTAAAATATTTGGACTTGTGTTATGAACTTATGAGGAATTGATGGACTTCTTAAAATGTTGGTATCTTTTGTTGACTTCAAAAGTCACCGATCAAAGTTAATAGAGTGGCTACATATCTTTGTACATAAATTTTAAATAAAATAAGTTGACATGTAAATAGAAATTTAAATTCTTCAATATTATAATTCATTCAATACATAAGTGATAACCATATATCAAATAATTTGTAGGCCAACCTTCAAGCATAATAATAATCCTCAAACCTCAAGGCTTGCTAAATAAAAATTAGGGTAAATACACAGAAGTTTTTTTGTGGTTTGAGGTAATTTGTGATCGGGTCTTTATAGTTTGAAAAGTTACAATTTAGAAACTGAGATTTTCTCCGTTAGTAGAAAAGAGCCCTTCTTTGAAAATTTAATGGAAATTTGGGTTAAATACTATTTTAAGACCCAAACTATTAATTTTCTATACATTTGACTCCTTGTTTCTATAAGGAAAGGACATTGATGCAAAAACAAAAAAATTTCAGGAACTTTTTCTCTGACTATTGAAAAATTTTCTGATTTCACAGAATTCGATAGATCCTTTTCGAGCTATGAATTTTTGAAAGGTAAATGATCATCACTTCCCTTTTTTGGCCAGTCATTTACCTTTAAGTGGAGTGTAGGTTGAGAGGAATTCTGAAAATGTATTCTACTTGTTATTGAACCAATACTGAAATATATACACACAATGAGAGATTCTAATCCCTTGATATTAGGGATATCTAATGATATCTAATCCTTATAAATCAGAGATATATAATAACAAATATATATAATCCTAACTATATACACTCCCCCTCAAGTTGGAGTATATATGTTAATCATGTTTAACTTGTCACAAATATAATAAACCCTTACCCCACTCAAGGTGATGGGTGTCGAGTCCACCAATAATAATTAACCTGAATCTGCACACTAAAACAATGAAATACCTGAATCATCGTTACCAATAATAATTAATCACGTTTGGAACTCGGACTGGAAGAAGGATTAGAGAGATGAAATACCTGAATCATCGTTACCAGTAACTATAATATCATCCACATACACAACTAAGAGAATTGTGCCAGCTCCTGTTCGTCTATAAAAGACTGAATGATCACATTTGCTTTTGGTTAATCCGTACTTCACAACTGCCTTACTAAATCTGCCAAACCAAGCTCGTGGACTCTGCTTCAAGCCATATAGAGATTTGTTCAGGTGACACACCTTCCCACACTCCCCCTGAGCAACAAACCCAGGTGGTTGCTCCATATATACCTCCTCCTGAAGATCACCATGAAGGAAGGCATTTTTTTTTATGTCTAATTGGTGTAAAGACCAATGTTGAGATGCTGCCATAGAAATGAACAATCAAACAAAAGTAAGTTTTGCAACTGGAGAGAAAGTATTAGAATAATCGACCCCATATGTCTGAGCATATCCTTTTGCAACTAAGCAGACTTTTAGACGAGCTACAAAACCATCTGGATTAACTTTCACAACGAATACCCACTTGCAACCAATAGCCTTTTTGCCATCAGGTAAATCAACAAGAGTCTAAGTGTCATTTTTATCAAGAGCCATCTTCTCTTCAACCATGACATCATGGAAAAATGGATGGAAAACGTTTAAGGGACCAACTATGCCAAGTTTTGGAAAACTAAGGGGCCAATATGGAACGAAAAATAACTAATAAGAGACCAATTTGGAACATTGAGCATAACTGAGAGACCAAAACAGTACTTTGGCCTTTTTTAGAAAAACAATAATTGTAGAATTATAAATTTTACTCTTTTAAAAGATAAAACTATAATTAATTTAAATATTTTACTAAAAATTAACAGAAATTTCGAAATAAAAATTGTATTTTAATTAATGTGATATCAGTAGAGTAGAGCTTTGCCTTTAAATAATAATAATTTTATTATTGTATTAAAATTAATATTTTTAAAAAATAAGTTAATAATAATTACATTATTGATTGGTAAAAATTAGAGAAAACTAAATATTTGGTCCCTAAATTTGCACCGAATCAACTAAACAGTCCTTGAATAATCGAAATACACGATTTGGTTATTGAAGTTTTTCAATTATCAACTATTTGGTCCCTAGTAACAATTTAGTCCCTGAATTTGAACTAATTTTATACTTTTTGATCGCTTAATGTGTACTAAATTAGTACTATTCGGTCCCTAAATTTGAACTATTTTATACTTTTTGTCCTGAATTTGTATTAAATTTATACTATTTGATCTCTAAATATATATTGAATTTGTAATTTTTTGGTCCCTAAATTTGACCCAAAGACCAAATCGTTGACAAATTTAAGATTTCAGAGACTAAGTAGTATATTTTGATTATTCAAGGACTGATTAGATGACTCTTTAATTTCATGGGCCAAATAGTAAATTTTCTCTAAAAATTATATTTGATTGGTTATCAAATTTTGACCAACGATCAAATTAATTAAAACTATATTCTTTTTAGAGATTGAATCACATTTTTTTTATTGGTTATAAAAAATTAATATTATTATTAATATCTGTACATTAATAATCAAATTTAGATTCTAAAGCTTGGAAAGTACCATCTAAACAATCATAAAGCAAAAAAGATAAATAAAATTATAAAGAACTTATGATAAAGTTACAAATATATTATTCTGAAATATCAACCAAATATATATTTATGATTGAACTATGAAATCTAGCAAAAGAGATTTAGATGAGTGAGGGAAAAGTTAATTTCATTACTGTGTGAAAAATGTTATATACACGCATGCATACTAAGCATGTGAGCTGGCTTCTAACTAATCAGAGAAACTAATTACAACTAATCCTGACAGTTGCCTAACTGAATTACAACATAAATAATCCTATACAACAATGCTATAACTACTAATTTTACACCCAAGCTATATGCATGTGTTCTATATACAATCTTCTTTACCACCCCCCCCCCCCCCCCCCCCCNCCCCCCCCCCCCTAAAGTTGGAGACTGATGAAAATTAATCAGTCCCAACTTGGAGATGAGAGTATAAATCGAGGAGCAGGCAATGCTTTAGTAAACAAATCAGCAAGTTGAGAATCTGAAGAAATATATTGAGGAGAAACAAAGCCACGCCTGAATTGCTCACGAACCAAATGACAGTCAATAGACAAGTGCTCTGTTCTCTCATGAAAGATTGGATTCTCAACAATGTGCAAGGCTGCTTGGTTGTCACACCAAAGAGGAATAGGAGTAAGAACAGGAATCTGTAAGTCCTTGAGCAAATAAGACAACCAAAGGAGCTCACAAACAGTAGTAGACAAAGCTCTATACTCTGCCTCAGCTGAACTTCGTGATACTGTAACTTGTTTCTTAGTTTTCCAAGAGACTAAGCAATCTCCAAGGAAAACACTGTACCCTGTAACTGATCTGCGAGTGTGTGGACAAGTAGCCCAATCAACATCACAATAAGAATCCAAAGATAGATTAGAAGATTTAGTAAAAGGATAGAATAACCCTTTAGCTGGATCTCCCTTAAGATATCTCAAAATATACAATGTTGTCTCCCAATGACATTGATGAGGCTCATGCACAAACTGACTCAGCTGTTGAGTGGCATAAGTGATGTCAGGTCAAGTAAAGCCAAGATACAACAGCCTCCCAATCAGCCTTCTATATTGACTAGGATCCTTAAGTAATGTAGTGTCATCAGTAACAAACTTATGAGACTTAACCATAGGACTACTAGTAGATTTGGCTCCCATAAGTCCTGTATCAGTGAGTAAATCAAGGATGTATTTGCATTGGTTGATATACATACCCTTAGGAGACCTAGCAATTTCAATTCCCAAATAGTATCTAGCAAGACCAAGATCCTTAATAGTGAATTGATGCAAAAAAAATCTTTAATGTGTGCAATGTGCTGAAGAGTAGGACTAGTAACAAGAATATCATCCACATAAATTAGTAAAGCCACAAATGAACTACCACTGCCTTTAGTAAACAGACAATGATCATGTGAAGACTGAGTAAAGCCAACCTGATGCAACTTAGAAGTGAACTCAATGTTCCATTGGCGAGAAGCTTGCTTCAAGCCATATAAGCTTCTTTTAAGCTTGCAAACTAACCCATCAAAGGCTTCATAACCAGGAGGAGGAGACATGTAAACATCCTCATCAATGAAACCATGTAAAAAAGCATTATTTACATCAAATTGATGTAAAGACCAACCTTTAGAAGCATCAATAGCAAGTAACACTCTAACAGTCACACTCTTTGCCACTGGAGAGAAACTGTCCATATAGTCAAGACTTTCAATTTGATTGAATCCCTTAGCCGCTAAACGTGCTTTATATCTCTCTATAGTACCATCTGCCTTAAGTTTAACTTTGTAAACCCATTTACACCCAATAGCTTTCTTGTCAGAAGGAAGAGAAACCATATCCCAAGTATGATTAGTTTCAAGAGCAGTAAGTTCTGTAGCCATAGCCTTTTGCCATTCAACATTGTCTTTGGCTTCTTTAAAAGTTTTGGGTTCTTGAACCTGAGAAATGTTTCCCATAAAATGCAAATATTCATCAGAAAAAGTGGAGGGAGTGATAAAAGGAAAGAAGGTGGAGTATATTGAGTAGGATTAGAAACAGAACAAGTAATATATTGACTCAACCAAGGAGGAGATGTTTTAGGTCTTGTACTTCTGCAAAGAGAAGGTTCAGGAATAGAAGAGGAAGAAATAGGATTATCAGAAGAAATGGGAACTGATGTAGAAGGCAAAACATCAGACTTAGAAGAAGAAGAAACAATTGGTGAAGAACTGTTATGAGATGAAGATAATGGAAGGGAAGTATGAGTAGAAAGAGATGAAGAGGGAGGAGAATCGTGTGGGATGCAAGGAAAAGGAATAGAGGAAGAAGAAGAACAAGAATCTTCTTTAAAAGGAAAGATGTGTTCATAAAAAACAACATCTCTAGAAACAAACAATTTTTGATGAACAATATCAAAAACCTTATAATTCTTGTAATTAGGATCATGACCCAAGAAAATGCACTTTAAAGCCCTCTCATCAAATTTCTTTCTAACAGGAAATAAATTACTAGCAAAGCATAAGCTACCAAAAACCTTCAGGTTTGAATAGTCAGGTTAAGTATTATTTAATTTGTAAAAAGGACATTCCCAATTAAGAACACTACTAGGAAGCCTATTTATTAAGTGAGTGGCAGTTAGAATGGCTTCTCCCCAAAAATTTTGAGATAAACCAGCATGAAAAAGTAAGGCTCTAGCAACTTGAACAAGATGGCGATGCTTCCTTTCCACAACTTCATTCTGTTGTGGAGTATAAACACAACTTCTTTGATGAATAATGCCAGCAGAAGAAAAAACAGACTGACATGCTTTACTTAAGAATTCTGAACCATTATCTAATCTAACCACCTTGACAACAGTATTAAATTGTCTTTCAACATAGTGTAAAAACTGAGTTATTAAAGGAACATTTTGTGTCTTGCTACACATCAAAAAAGTCCAAACAGCTCGACTAAAATCATCCACCACAGTAAGAAAATACTGAGCACCAGACAATGTTTTAACACTATAGGGACCCCACATGTCCATGTGTACAAGTTCAAAGCAAGCAGTAGTAGTAATGGAACTTAAACCAAAAAGAATCCTTGTTTGTTTTGCACTATGACATGCATCACAAACAATTTTATCTGCAGTTTTACGACACAAGTTCAACTTCTGCAATACAACATCACTAGGATGTCCTAGGCAAGCATGCCAATAGGAAAAATCAGTACTGGATTTACAAGCTAGGACAACATTATTATTTAAATTGTTCACAGTATAAAAGGAAATAGGATTTTGCCCCGATCTCAACAAGTATAAATGTTTGTCCACTCTTCCAAAAGCAACAGAATTCTTACTCAATTGGTCCTGCACCACACAACCAGAAGAATCAAACTTAAAACTGAAGTTACCACTGTCAGCTAACCGATGTACTGATATGAGATTGAATTTAAAACCAGGGACATATAAGACTGTTTTAAGAGTTATTTGAGGATTAAGAATGATCTCACCAATAGCATCAACAACCTTAATATTACCATCAGGTAATTGAATAGTGCTAGGACCTTCAATCTTTCTCAAGTTAGAGAACAAAGTCAAATCACCAGAAATGTGACAAGAGCCTCCTGAATCTATAATCCACTCGCCAGAATTCAACTTAATATGTGAAGGTGAAGAAGAAAGAGTACCTGCAAAGTCAGTAAAGCAACTGGTGTGTACAGGACTCTCTTCAACTGTAGCCTTTCCTTTCATGATCCTTTGCATTTGTGCAATCAAATCAGACAATACATGTGCATCGAAAGTCTTAACTTCTTTTGCAGCTTCATCAGATGAACCAGGAAAATCAACATGATTAGCAAAATTCTGAGGCTTCTTAGACTTAGGATTTTGCAATTCTTTAAACCAATCAGGATAACCGTGTTTCTTGAAGCATGTCTCTTCAAGATGTCCAGTTTTATTGCAATGAGTGCAATAACGATCACCTTTCTTAGATGAGTGAAAAGAATTGTGAAAACAAAATTAGAAGAATTATTATAGTGAACTACTATGACACACCTTAGTTGGCAACAACTATTAAGTCAATGCAGAATTATTATAAAAAAAAATTAGATACATGGGTCATCCTCAGTCACATGTTTTAGCGCTAGTAAAAGCTAAAGTAGTTTGCTTTCTTTCTCAGCACTGGAAGTAATATCATCATCCTCAATCAACAATTTAATTCAAGATACTGGTAGCTTAAGGTATGCTTATTTTGTCTCCCATACTTATTACATTTGTCAGTTTATCTTATTACATTTGTCAGTCTATTGGACCTGCTCTGAGACTTTTCTCTTGATTTCTTCTCTTTTGTTGAAGCAATGTCTGATCATTTTCCTTAAACTCCAAATGGCTTGACATACATTATGAAATTTATTTTATGTTGTTGAGTTTTGAAACTTTAATGCTTTGTCATCTTTGTTATCGTTTGTTGAACAACAAAGGAGATTTACAAGATTGGAAAATGTTGAATACATCAGTACATATTGATCCCAAAAACATAAGCATAAGCAATTATAATAATTATATATTACCAACACATGTGCTAGGATCTGCAACCCAATCATTTAATGTTTCCTCTGCTTTAAACTATTTTTAAACTACGACTATAACTCCATTTATGGAAACAGTATCTAAGGGGCTTTTCAATATTCTGTCTATCTCCACTTTATGGAAATTGAGCGGCTTCCTATTCGGCAGAAGAGAATAATCAGTGTTTCTCTCTATAATACAAGTTATGAGGTCCTCTATGTGAGTGCAACACTTGAATACTTGAAGCCACTCACAATTAGTCCTCAAGACTTAATTCATAGTTCTGTACATTTTAGCATTAGTGCAACACCAAAATCCTATGCTCCCCCATCCTCAATGCTATAGAGGTTTATAAATTGATTTGACCAATAAATTTCACAATGGACGAAACAGATGTTAAATATATATACATTATTTCTCATTCATGATTCAACTACTTATTTAATTGTATATATGTAATGTTATATATATACAGTTAATGCCATTTTGGAAGTCAAAAAGTACATACAACATCTCAAATTTGACTTGGCAAGGAGACCCATGTCTTCCAAAGAATTTTGCATGGACGAGCCTAGGCTGCGACACTGACATAAACAACAACACAATGATTGTGGCACTGTAAATCTTTACCCTTTTCATACCATACAATAATTGCATTACTCTATAAGCTGTTTTCACATTATTTTATTTTTTTTCTTAAGGAATTTAGTGGAAAACATTCAAGTATCTTTCTCAAATTTGTCCTCTATTATCTAAATTTAAACAATTACAAAGCAGAAATCTAAGTGGGAGCAGATTGAGAGGCCAAAAAATCTAAGTATGTGATTAAACATCAACTTAATAGTAACAAATTAATTATATTATTTGTTGTAAAAAATTTATCAATGCGCAAATTATTGGTTTGTTCCAGAGATTTGTCATTTAATAATTTGACAAGACCCATACCAACATTTCTTGCTGATTTGCCAAAACTAAGAGTCCTGTAAGTTATAAAAGTTAATGCACTTTACTACTACATATATTTTACATTATTCAAGCTGATACACTAAGGTGTTATATTTTACAATATTTTTGCAGTGATTTGGCAGGCAACAAACTAACAGATTCAATCCCTGAAGCTCTAAAGAAAAAGTAGAAGCAACTTTGCAATTGCGGTTTGTCATCTTTTTTCTCTCACTTTTACATGATAGCTAGAACTCGGCATTTCTAATTATTGATCTCAAAGTCAATGCAATTTGTGATTATTAATATATAGATATTATTAGTAATATTAACTTTTTGACATTGCTGACTCCGTATCGAATGGAATTTGCTTTTCTTTTACTAGTTTGGATAGAAATCCAAATCTTTGTCTGACAAACTCATGCAGAGACAGAGCAAAAAGGCCCATTGTTCCTATTGTCGCATCAGTCGTCGTTGTTATGATAATTTTATGCATTCCTATGATGATAATGATATGAAGACTTAGAAGGAACAAACATAGAGGTAAGACTAATCATAAGAGAATACAAATCAAGCTTAGTTAGAGTAAACGATGAGATATAAGAAATATTACCTAAAATTTTCCATTAATGCAGTAATGCTTGGTGCATCTAAGAAGGGTGGGTGCCTCAAAGGAAAAGAAGGATCATTTCTTAAATCTGATATTATTTGTATTACCAATAACTTTGAAAATACAATTGGAAAATGAGGATTTTGAAATGTCTACCTTGGCACTCTACATGATGGTGCACAAGTTACCATGAAGATTCTTTCTGAGTCATCATGTCAAGGATTTAGGGAATTTCAATCTGAGGTAATTAGAAGCAAAAATTAATAATGATGTAAAGTTTTCATGAATCTCTTTGATGCGAAATAAAAGGCAAATGATATATTTCAAAGATTTGAGATCAAATCATTTTGAAGAGAGAAGGGATGATGTGAAACACCATGCCAAATGTAATTTGCACCTTCCAATAATGTTGAAAACGTCACTTGCACAATATGGGCTGAAAGTGGAGCTATACAACATGATTTGGACTCAAAGACTTTAAATAGCTTGGACCAAGAACTACATATGTGAAGACTCATTTGGGCCAAAATATTATTTTTTGGGCTTAAAAATGTTGTTTTTATTTTGGGGTTTATTTTTGTGCGAATTTTATAAATTTTGGACTAAGTTAGGTGAAGTCCATTTGTGTTTTATGTCATTTAAATCAGTTTTATTATTTTCAAATAGTTAAGCTTCATATTTAAAAGTTCATTAGGATTTGATTACTAGGGTTGATTGTTATCCTGATCCATTATGGTTTCTTTTCACTTGGAGTATAAATACTTCCTTTAAGACTTTTGTAATGAAGGTTTGAGTTTATGAAATTGTGAGTTTGGTTTATCCAAATTTTTTAGAGTGAATTCTCTCTAGGGTTCTTCATAGGACTAATAGACTTATCAAAGCTTAATCATCATTGTGGCGTCTTCCAACACTTCGGGTCTTTGTTCGTTCGAGTTCAAGGGTTCAAGTGTAATTATCTAAGCCTTTGTTTAGCTTTACTGGGGTTGAATATTTCAATTTGGTGGTGAGTTCGTGGGGTTTTCCCTTGTGGGTTCGCACAATTTGGTATCAGAGCCAGGTTGAAATGTTCAACCCCAAGAAAGCTAAACATAAACCTAGATGATCACACTTGAACCCTTGAACTCGAACGAACAAAGACTCGAAGTGTTGGAAGACGTCACAAGGATGATCAAACCTTGATAAGTCTGAGAGAATCCACTCTAAAAAATTTGGATAAACCAAACTCACAATTTTATAAACTCAACTCTTCATTACAAAAGTCTTGATGAAAGAATTTATACTCAAAGTGAAAAGAAATCCTAATGGATCAGAATAACACTAAACCCAACTAATAAAACCCTAATGGACTTTTAAACATAAAGCCCAACTATTTAAAATAATAAAACTGATTTAAATGACATAAAACACAAATGGACTTCTCATAACTTAACCCAAAATTTATAAAATTCGCTCAAAAATAAACCCCCAAATAAAAACAACATTTTTAAGCCCAAAATAATAATTTTTTTTGGCCCAAATGAGTCTTCACATGTAGTTCTTGGTCCAAGCTCTTAAAATTCAAGTCTTTGAGCCCAAATCATGTATAGCCCCACTTTCAGCCCATATTGTGCTAGTGACGTTTTCAACATTATTGGAAGGTGCAAAGAACCTTTGGCATGGCGTTTCGCATAATCTTCTCTCTCTTCAAAAGGATTTGACCTCAAATCTTTAAAATATGTCCTTTACCTTTTATTTCACATCACTCTTCCTTTATAATTTATTCATGTCCAAGCAAAGTTCTAAAGTACAGGTAGAATTGTTGAAGCTAATTCATCATAAAAACTTAATAAGACTTGTTGGATACTGTGACCAAGAAGTCATGAATGCATTGGTTTATGAATATATGAGTAAAGGCAATCTCCTTCAACAATTATCAGGTCCCATCAAATATCATCGAGCATTTACTATTCCATAATTTGTAATAGATTAACAAAAGTGGAACTATGATTATCTAATGTCAGACTATAAGTATTTCGAACCAAATGTGGTATGAGTGGGATAACTAATATAAAGGCAATATTCTGAGTAAAGAGCTATTATATTAAAGCCAGCAACTTTGACCATTAAAATCATCATTAAAGAAAAAATACCTTATCAATTAAAGATTTTAGGACATGTCACCTATTATATTGAGATGGTAATACCATAAAAGAAGCACAAACATTAAAAGAAGAATGATAGAAGAAAGAAATTAAGATTAATTAGTTTGAAGTTTGCCCACCTTGATTGTAAGGTTGCATGACAATTTCTTACATTGCATGAACATTTTGCAGATATGAATCCTAATGTTTTGAAGTGGAATGAGAGACTTTAAATTGTAGTCGATGCAACATCAAGTAATTAATTATCCATTTTTTTCCCTTTAGAACAATGAACTTTATTCTACAACTATGACATTTTTCCCTTTGAGAGTTAAAACAGATTTGCTTTATGTGAATTCTGGATTGGACTATCTGCATAATGGGTGTAAACCACCAATAATACATAGAGATCTGAAACCTTCTAACATACTACTAAACCAAACTATGCAAGCCAAGATTACTGATTTTGGATTGTCTAGAGCTTTTGAGAACGATAGTGATAACCCATATTTTAACTTTCCCAGCTAGCACAATCGATTACCTAGATCCCCAATAAGTATATGTTTTTATTTTAGAAATCATATTTGAATGGAATAAATGTAATAGAGAAAACATACTATTGAGTTCTTAAATTTACAAAGTCAACGAATCAATCCCTAAATAATTGAAATGCATTATTTGGTCCCTAAAGTATTTCAACTGCTAACAATTTAGTCCTTAGTGACAATTTGGTCTTTGAATTTGAATTGGCTTTGTACTTTTTGGTCCCTGATTTTTTACTGAATTAGTACTTTTTAGTCCATGATTTTGTTCTAAATTTATATTTTTAGGTCTTTGAATTTGACTAAGGGACCAAATCACTGGTGACTGCAATAATTTAGGGACTAAGTCATATATTTAGATTATTCAAGTATTGATTCATTGAATCAGTGCATATTAAGGGACCAAATAGTAAGTTCTCTCAATAATATAAACGCAGAGTTGCAGATTGATTGATAAAATATAAAAGAGTAAACTACCAATTAAGTCCTTGAAATATCGCCTAGATGACAACTCGGTCCTTGAAAAATTGAAATATACCGTTTAGTCCATGAAAGAACCAAAGGGTATGCTTGTTAGTTCCTGAAAAAACTAAACAGTATACTCTTTCGTTCATGAAAATTGAAAAGGACTAAAAATATATTGTTCAGTTCTTTTAGGGACTAAATTTTGAATTTCAATCTTTGAGGGACAAAGTTGTCAACTCGATGATCTTTCAGGGACCAAATCATTAATTTATACAAAATTAAATAACCCCTCCACACCCCTTGAAACTAAGTGGACAGTAGTAATTTACAGTAACTAAATAATACATAAGTTGTGGGTTTTTAATTTGGTGTAATTACTTGCTTTTTGGTGGCATACTTCATACATCAAAGAAGAGTGATATCTATAGCTTTGGGATAACTTTGTTTGAGCTAATTACTGGGAAGCCTGCAGTGACACGAATTTGTGGTAAAGTTAGTCAAATACTTGAATGGGTTATTCCTCTTATAGAAAAAGGAGATATCCAAAACATAATGGATTCAAGGTTAGAAGGAAATTACAATGCAATTTCTGCACAGAAAGCTATTGAGGTTGCCATGTCATGTGTTTCAAAGGACGCTGCCAAGAGGCCAGACATCAGTCACATATTAATAGAGCTTAAGGAATGTCTTAAGATGAAAAATACTACTCTCAAGTCTCAACAACAATATTTCGGTGCTTGAAGATTCACTAATCACCCACATTCTTACAAGATAGAAAATTTCAGTGATGAGTGAATCTTCAAGCACTGAAAGACTATTGTTGAGAGTCATAATTTTCATCTTAAAACATTCTTTAAGCTCTGCTAATATGTCACTGATATTTGGCCTCTCAACAATATTGTCTAAAACACATTACTTGGCAACTTCTATAGTTCTTTTGTGTAGAAGTTGCATTGAAATTTCCTTGTAACCTTAAATCCATTATGTTTTTGATAACTCCTCCTTCTTTAAGAGGAGTAACCCATCCAACTATATGACTAGCTTCTTTAGAAATTTGTATCACTGCATGCTCCCCATTAATTAGCTCAAATAAAATTATCCCAAAGCTATAAATATTACTCTTCTTTAATATATGAAGTCTACCAACAAAAAGCAACTAGTTACACCAATTTTAAAAGCCACAAGTCTTGTATTATATAGTTACTATAAATTTCTTTGTACATTTAATTTCAAGGGGTGTGGGGGTTATTTAATTTTGAGTAAATTAACAATTCGATTTCTGAAAGATTGAAATACATGGTTTAGTATATTAAAGAACCGAATAGTGTACTTTTTAGTCCTTTTCATCGATTAAAGAGTATACATGTTGATTTTTTCACAAACTAACAAAGTATATCGTTCGGTTCTTTTAGGGACTAAATTATGTATTTCAATCTTTCAAGGACCTAGTTGTCAACTCAATGATATTTCAAGGACCAAATTATTAGTTTACTTTTTAATTTATTCATCAATCAATATGTGTTTTTATTATTTTTATTCCATTCAAATATGATTTCCAAAATAGAAATTGATGCTCATTGGGGATTTAGGTAACCATATGTGCCAGGTAGGAAAGCTGTAATATGAGTATCACTATCATTCATTAAAGCTCTAGAAAATCCAAAATCAACAATTTTGGCTAACATATTGTCGTTTAGTAGTATGTTAGCATGTTTCAGATCTCTGTGTAGTATTGGTGGTTTACATCCATTATGCAGATAGTCCAATCCGGCATTTCACATAAACCACTGAAACATCATGAACTCTCAGAATGAGTATAAGGTCATAGTTTTAAAGGAAAATTCAATGTTTCGAAAGAAAGAAACATGAATAATTAATTTGCAAACTTGATGTTGCATCGACTGCAATTTGTAGTCTCTCATTCCACTTCAAAACATTAGGATTCCTATCTGCAAAATGTTCATGTAGTGCATGAAACTGTCATGCAACCTTACAGTCATGGTGGGCAAATTAAAGTTCAAAATGACTAATCTTATATTCTTTTTTTTCAATCCTTCTTTTTTTTTTTTTTTTTTTTTTTTTTNATCCTTCTTTTTTTTTTTTTTTGTCTTTCTTTTATGGTACTACCATTTCAATATAACTTGTAACACGTCCCAAAATCTCAAAATGATAAGGTATAGTATATTCGCTTTGTTGATTATTTTAATGGTCTAAGTTGCTAGCTTTGATAATATAATTGCTTTTTACTCAACAAAATGTTGTCTTTACATTAGTTAGTCTCACTCCTACCACATTTGGGTCAAAATAATTTTAGTCTGACAGAAGATAATCGTATTTCAACTTGTGTTAATCTGTTGCAAATTATTGAATAATATATCCTCAATGATTTTGAATAAACCTGATAATTGTTGAAGGAGGTTGCTCTTACTCATATATTCATAAACCAGTGCTTTCATGTCATTTGGTCACAATATCCAACAAGCCTTACCAAGTTTCTATGATGAATTAACTTCAACAGTTTGACCTATATTTTAGAGCTTAGCTTGGAAATGAATAATTTTTTTTGAAACAGGAAATGAATAAATTTTAAAGGATGAAATTCATGAAAACCTAACATCATTAATCAACTTTGCTTCTAATTACCTCCGATTGAAATTCCTTAGATCCGTGTCCTCCTGAATCTGAAAGAATCTTCACTGCAACTTGTGCACCATCTTGTAGAGTGCCAAGGTAGACATTTCCAAATCCTTCTCTCCCAAGTACATTTTCAAAGTAATTGGTAATACAAATAATCTCGTATTTAGAGAATGATCCTTCATTTCCTTTCAGGTGTGCACCCTTCTTAGATGCACCGAACACATCACTGCATTAATTGCATTAAAAAAATCTTAATGTATCATTTGGTATATATGGTAAATATTGCTTTTCATAATGAAGAGTGCTATTACAATGTTGTACAGATGAAAAATTGCATAGAAACTCACAAAAGAAGAAGCAGTCAAGTAAAAAATATAAATTCTGCTGAGAACTAAAATAAAAGATGGTGATGAAGATCATTAAAAACAAATAGTTATATCTTGTCTTTGTGATCACTAGGTCACAAATTATATCTATATATCTATCACTTAGATATGATATGATAAAAAAACTTATATCAGAGTTTTTCAATACACACAGTTATTGATATTGCACAAAGTGGACTGTAGAAGAATCTATTAATGTCTCTAATACGAAGAGTTATTATGTATGCCTTTAATCTCTAGTTAATAAGATATAACACAAACAAGCTCAGGAAATTCAAAAAAGAAAAATTGATTATGATCACGTGGTAACGGTGAATCATGACCAACAAGGAGTATATAAATGCATGTTTTGTACCTTTTAACCTTTTTGTTTTGAAGATCCATATTCCAAGAGAAACCGAGAGAATTACAACCAAAGCTAAACTAGAACTGATAAGTGGAATAACAAACTTGTGTCTCTTGCATGAATCCTCAAGACAAAGGTCAGGAGTATCATCCACGCTGAACAATAAGTCAAATAATTAGTCTTCCTTCCATACAAATGAGAAATTGTGAACATAACAAGTAATAACCTTACACTCAGAAATTGCAAAAATTAAACTACATGATTATGTGAGGGAGCAAGAAAAACAAACTAAAAGATATGAAGATGAAAAACCTCAACTGCAAATCTGACTTCTCTTTGAGAACCTTGGGAATCATACCAGTAAGCTTATTGCCTGTCAAATTGCTCGAAGAACATTGTTCAATCTATTGAATTAGCAGAGTAAGTGTTGTTAAAGTATGTATACAATATTGCAACTCACAAAACTTACACGTTTTCAACTTCGGCAATTCAACTAGAAATTCTGAGATCGATCCTGACAAGTCATTAAATGAAAAATCCTTAGAAAAACCAATATTTTGCACAATGCTGAAATTCAAATTCTAAAGAACATTCGACACAATTAAATCATTCTATGCACACACTTACAGGGGCTCCAACTATGTAATTAAGTTTGGAGAAAGAATTAGCTGGGTATATAATTAAATTTCTGTTTAATTACATACTTACAAGGTTACTAACTCTGTCAATTGTGAGAATCAAGGAGCAATTTGGCCTCTGAATCCATTCCCACTCAGATTTCTGCTCTGTAATTGTTTTTAATTTAGATAATAGAGGACCAAGTTAAAAGTTGAAATGAAACGTGAAAAATAACTTTGTAGAGTAATAAAATTACTGTATGGTTTGGAAAGGCCAATGACTTACATTGCCACAATCCTTGTGTGGTTGTTTATATTAGAGTCGCAGCCTAGGCTCTTCCATGAAAATTCTTTGGAAGACATGGGATTCCTTGCCAATCCAAATTTGAGATCTTGTATGCACTTTTGACTTCCAAAATGGCAGTTACTGTATGTACATAGTATTCAAATAATTAAACACCAACATATAATTAATAAATATGTAAACAAAACATGAATGAGAGTAATATTGTGTATGTATATATATACCGTCTCTTTCCAGCAACTTCCAAGAGAGACTCAAAGCTGCTGACATATTCTAGGAGAAAAAAGTCCAAACAAAGTTCAGAAGAAGGCCCAAGTTCACGTACAGCAGGCCCAAATGAAGATCATTCTTTTGCTTTATCCCCATTACAGTTATTGGTGTTGTCTAAAGACTTTATATTCTGATCCACTTCATTCTCACGTGTTCACTTATCATTTAGATGAAGGACAGTTATGTTTATGTCAGTATGTATGCAATTTATGAAAGTTATCTATGTTTATACATTTAGGACAGCTACACTTGTTTTTAGGACAGTTATGCTTGTTGTAACATCTTGGTTTTAGTATAAAAATTTTTCCTTTAAAACATTTGTGAACAATAAAAACCAATGTCATGATTCACTAAAATGCTCGCTAATACAACTGACAATAAGTTATAAAATAAATCTGAGAGGCTCAGCCTCACTTTCAGCCACGTAGGGCCAAATATAAAACAGAATGTGTCAGTGTATGAACTAGCTAATACAAGTATCAGCATCCGAAGGATGTAAAAGCAATACCGTCCGGAGATCAACCCTTCTAGCTTCGACTCTCAACTTCAAACATACAACAATCACATGATAATCTCAATCACAGTTGAGCAATCATACACCATCACTTACCTTTAGATCACATATTTGGGCCACATCGTCAATTCATAGACTAACCACATTCATTTAACTTTCCAAGTTCTTATGTTACAATTCATGTGTATCTAACACATACATTCTCCTTCTATCCATCATGTTAATTCATAAACATATCCTCTATACATTACTCACTTCTCAAGTATATTCTCTTGCATTTGAGACCCAAATCCTTTAAAGGGATGCAAGAATATCACAAAACATGTCAACTAGTATTGTCCAACACATACTTGGACCACAATATTAATTCCCAAATCATATATAACTCACATATATATATTATCATATTATTCATATTACTTCATCATCACATATTTCACTTAATAATTCATACCCAAACCCTTACTCATGCTTAAAGCCATGTTTTCATTCATAACCCTTCATATATAACAGTTCAAAACTAATCCAAAGTGACAAAACAAGAATCAGGGACCAAACTGCAATTTTTCCCAAAACTCTGTTTTCCTCAAATCAGTCCCTGAAATATGTTTTTCCCATCATAAAACCCACGATTTTGCATCAAAACCCAACAAACATAATGTTCTCATCAAATATCAAACTCAACCATATGAACCCTAACTTCAAGTAAGTACTTTTATCTCAAATTCATAGTCTATACATGTTCTCCTAACTATATACATAACAAAGATCACTAAACAAAGCATACATCATGCAAGCATCAAGAGAATTTATCAATTATACAACACTAGGAAACCCTAGGCAAACCAATGTAAGAAATAGGATTTGAGGTGAGGAGAGAAAGAGGAAGATCCTACCTAGAATCAATTTAGTCCTCAAACTTCCAGATTTCTGAACTTCTCCAAGTTAGGACGTTGTTTTTCGTTCTGACCTTTCTCTCAATCCAGCCATCTGATCTTCAAGCTATGACTGTGGATAGCTTCGCCTTGTTCTAAGCTTCGATTCGAGTGTAGATCATCCCGATCGGACACCCGAATGTGGAGATATCTCAATTTCTTCCTCCCTTCCTCTTCCTCTTCTTTCTTCTCTTCTTCTCTTCCTCGCCCTCTCTTCCTTCTTTCTTCCATTTTCTTTTTCTTTCTCTCTGCCCGATCTCACTCTCTCTCTCTTTCTCTTATAATTCTAATTTTATTGAAATGCTAAAACTCTAATTCTTCCCCCCAAACTTTCTGATTTCTATTAAACACTCTCAAAACCTCATATTCTTTTAATAACTCTCCTATTTATTTCATTTTAATCCATTTTCATCATGTTTACTCTCATAACTCATAGTTACTTATTTGTAACACTTGTAAATTTTGCGGTTTAGTCCCTTTTCAACAATGAGATGTTACAGTTACAGTCTCTCAACTTGAACCACAGTACCTCCACTCAACAACACACTTCAAACCAGTGTTGTCAGAACCGGACCGGACCGGACGGTCCGACCGCCAACCGAATGTGAAAGCGAGTGGGTTCGACAAAAAAAACCAAATTGTCAGTTGGACCAGATTAAATCAGTTATAACCGGACAAAACCGCCGAACCGGGGGTCGAACCGCTGGACCGAACCGGTGGTCCAACTATTTTTTTTTAAATCTCAATTTTTTTTTGCTTATGCTCTCTATTCATTTTCTTATTTGGTCCTCTTCCTCTATTTTGTGTTGAACTTGAAATTTGAAGGTCGAAATGTTGAATTTAATTAACTATTATGAATTTATGACTTATTAGATCTTGTTTAAGATACATTAAGTCCATTCACTTGCTTGAAAAAATGCATTTAATCTATAATCTTTAGTAGTGGAGAGAAAAATTTAATTATTTAGATGAAGAAATGTATTTCATAATAAATTAAATGCATCTCTTAAACCACAAACAAAAAATATATAGTATTTATATTTAATATATTAAAAATAATTATTTATTGAGTCATCCGGTCCGACCGATGGTTCAACCGATTAAACTAATTAGACCGTAAATCGAATGCTTGTCGAGTCCCAGTTCGGTTCTAACAACACTGCTTCAAACACATGTTCTCAACTTGCAATTCTAACATTTAACCAACATAAATAAACATTAATAACAAATTACCAATCTAGACTTCAAAAAAAAAATATGCAACATTTTGGACCTTCAAAAAAAATGGATATCTCCAAAAATGTTGTGTTAGACTTGAAATTTTTTTTTTTTTTAAACGATCTTACTAGCAATCTTAACGATCTTACGAACAAAATAATAATCTTATCGGATCTTGTTAAAATATTTTACAAGAAATTACTATTTAAATAGCAATCTTGACAATATTAATTGCAAATACTAACACCCCTATATAGGAATGTGTTGGTTTGTTAGGCTATTGGTAATTCGAGGAAAATATTATAAGATATACTTTCAAGTTTTTTCATTAGAAAAAACAAAACAATACTATTTATTTGTCTACCGTCACTGATACCTAAGGCTCCGTTTGGTAGGAGTGAATTGGGATTTACAATGTAAAAGGGCACGGATTTCAATAATTTCATGTGTTTAGTATGATAATTTGAGCTATGTAAAGTGGATTACAACGTAAAGAGATTAACATTACATAGGCCATTTTTCTTNTTTACATTCCCTCAACTACTTTTCCTTTCCCTCACAATCTTTCCCATGTAAAACCCTTTCCTTTACATACCTACTCTACTACCAAACGGACCCTAAATAAATTTAGTGGCTGTGATATTGGTGGCTTACTTTCCGCAAAAAAAAAAATAATATATTAGTGGCTTACTTGTTTACTTAAACCACCACTAAAATTGTTCTTATGGCAATTGCTGGTTAGCTAACACTAAAACCATTCAATAATTAATTACTTAAATCGTCATTAACTAATTTTTTTTGAATGCCCAAACAAACCATTTAATTTTAATACATTTACAACCATATCAAACAACTCAATTGGTAACCACGTGAATATAATCAAGTGGTTCCTCACTTAGCCCCTTAATCAAGTAGTGGAGATTTGCATTTCACTTTTGAGTATGGAAATCATTTTGTGGTCAGTCGTTTACCCTTAAATGAAAGACCCGACGAAAGGATTAGTCACTGTTATCGACAACAAATACCCTTAGTTTATACAAAAGAAAAAACCTACTCAATTGTTAAAAAAAAGAAAAATCAAACTATTCAATCTTCCATTTAATTTAGTTTTGATTTACTTTTTTATTTGATTTTGAACCCCCTAAATAATATATGGATTACTTTGGAGTGGGAACTCAATATTTTAATCACTAGATTATAAGAGCACTCTCATTTAGTCTCTAAGTTTTTTAAATAGTAAATTTTATTCCTAAATAATTATGACTTTGTTGTAACTTGAAAGTTAGTTGTTTATTTATTGAGGACTAAAAATCAATCTTTTTAACAATTTAAGAAAAAAAAATTACAATACTGATATAGCACTAAAACTAAACTGATAATTTTAGAGTTATTAAAACCGGACCGGACCGGCCGGTTGAACCGGGAACCGTCCATTAGGCCGGTCTGAGTCGTTTTAATAACCGACCAGGCAAAGAACCGGGCTGAACCGAAGGGAACCGGCCAAAAACCGGTGAAACCGGCCTGAACCGGAGGCAAACCGGTTGAACCGGTTCCTGGTTTATTTTTTTATTTTTTTTTTAATTTTTTGGTCTTTTTTTTATAATTATGGGTCAAATATTAGAGAATGTTGATTATGAACCAAAATTTGATAGAGAAAGTGATCACAAAATGTCACTTGATGATATTATATTGTTGAACATTATGAAAATTGATTATCTCTATATTAATTCATGTTAATTTATGAAAATTGTATTAATATATTAATGTTATAATTGTATTTTGTAACCTAATTATGAATATTTGAATTAAAATTTTATCATATATAGTTTTTTTTTTATTATTTTTAATTTATTTATTTATCAACGGTCCGACCCCGGTTGGACCCCGGTTGAACCATTGAACCTTGAACCCCTCCTTCGGCCGGTTCAATGGCTGGTCCGGTTTTAATAACCTTGGATAATTTACTCTATTTCTTTTTATCTTTATCTTTATAAAATTAGTAAATTAATGATCTAGTCCTTAAAAATAATAATTATTTTAATTTAGTCAATAATAAATAAAATTATATGATTTAATATTTAAAAGATATAGTTATAATTAATTTGATCTTTTTTCGAAATTTGATAAAGTAATTATAATTAATTTATTTTTTAAAAAATATTAATTTTAACATAATAATAGAATTATTATTATTATTATTATTATTATTAATATTTAAAGTTTAATTGATATTACATTAATTAAAAAACTATATTTGACTAAAACCCTATCTTGGTTCGTCAAGTATTACTTTTTTTCTCAATTTGATCTTCTTTAAATTTTATTTTGAATTTAGTACCTACAAATACTTCATTACCAAAATTAATGAAGTTGGTGATGTGGATCTTTTAGATAATGACACAAAATTAACCTCTCTATTATCATTTAACTATACATCATTATTTAACGGTACCACATCATCAACTCCGTTAAAAATTGGATGGAGAGACTAACAGAAACATTTGTGAGGGACCAAATTGAAAAAAAGAATAATACGTAGAGGATCAAAATAAAATTTTAGTCAATTATATTTATTTCGAAATTTATGTTAATTTCAATAAAATCTTTAAACTAATTATAATTATATCTTTTTAAAAGATTAGGAATTTAAACTACAGAAAAATATTAAACTTTATAATTCTACATTTAAAAAATTATTTTTTAAAAAAATTGTCCTGCTTGTGGAGCATAAAGGGTTTTTTTTTTGGCCTGAATTGGAGCATAAAGGGTTGAGTCCAGTTAATTTGACCTAGCATGCCTTGACGTTCCTTCCCTTCTTCTCTTTCGTTGAAGTCGTGAAGGTTGAAGACTTAAGCATTCAGAGTGAGGATCATTTGAGGTTGGCGTTCCTTCCTTTGTCTTGTGTTCTTTCTCTTGTACTGAAGCAATGTCTAATTTCTATTTCCCCTTAGAAGTGATTGTAGAAATTCTTCAGAAACTACCCGTAAAGTCTCTAGTAAGATGCATGTGTGTCTGCAAATCTTGGAAGTCCATCATCACTACTGATTCCTTCATCACATCTCATTACCAAACCAACCATGCCAATACTTCCTCCCTCTTTTTCCATCTCCACTCTTCAGAAACGGAAATGGCTGGTTCTGCGAGAAGGGGGTATTCTGGGAAATTTTGCTCACTCCATTCAGGTGATGATTTAACAGATACCCTTTTATTTTGGGAATCTGCGCCAATCAGTATAATTGGCATATGCAATGGCCTCGTTTGTTTTGCTGACAATATTCTATTGGATGACCAGTATGTTATTTGGAACCCATGCATTCTCACATATGTCAAACTTCCTAAACCCTCCCTCACCTTAAAAACCCGTGTGCCTAAAATTCATAGTGATCATGTTTGCATTGGGTTCGGCTTTGATTCTCAAAACTATGATTTGAAAGTAGTCAGATTTATCACTCCTCTCTTCAAAGAAGCTACTCCTTTAGTTGAGATCTACTCTCTTGCTTCTGGTTCTTGGAGAACCATCACTGTTGCAGCTTCACCATTTCTCATTATTGATATTAAAGGCAAGTTTGTCAATGGGGTACTGCACTGGGTGGCTCGTCGTACAATTAATCATAGGCTTTGTTATTTTATTCTAACATTTGACATTGTTGAAGAAAAAATTGGCGAATTGATGTTGCCCCAGTGTTTAAAGGAGACAGAGTCACCTTTGGGGTTATGTATTTTGACTGGAGGTAATTTGCTTGCTTTGGTTCATGGAAATGTTAGTTTCGGTCGTGTTTGGATAATGAAGGAATATGGTGTTGTAGAATCATGGAATCAGTTGTTTCATTTTGATATATCAAGCAATGAAAATACACTAGCTCTAACTAATAGTGGGGAAGTGGTGCTAGAAAGTTTTGGTGATGGGATTATTTTTCGAGATCCCATAAAACAAGTGGAGAAAAAGTTAGAGCTGGAGAATGGCTATATTACATTTGTAGATTACTATGTTGAGAGTTTATTTTTAGTAAATGAAAAAGTTAGAACCCATATTTCACTTTAATCTTTCATCACACTCTTCCCTTTCCATTCATTCACCAATCACTCCCATTTAGGAATACTTGTAGCTTTGGAAAGTTGAAGAGAGCATTTGCAAATATCTCCAAGTTGAAGAAGGGAATTAACATTCTCCCCTTTGGTGAACAAAGGAAAAGATGATTCCTTTGGAGAAGATGAAGTAGATAAATTTGGAGAGTTGATGTTACTTGAATTTTAAAGGAGTGGCCTTTGGAGGTATGTATTTTGCAAGAACAGATTCGCCTTTTGTGATTCATAAAAGTATTTCTTCTTTCCACCAGAATCTTTCCTGTATAATGGGAATGTAACAATGTTGTGTTGTAGAACCATGGGCTCAAATTGTTTCATTTTATTCAACAAGTTTGTGATGATTTAGTTCTGCTGTGTCTTGTGTCTCCGTTATGATTTTGCTCAAGTTTATTTATGTAATTGTTACTTGGTATGATCGAGAAGACAGTGGACCATTGCAATTTTATGTACTTGTTTTTAACACACCAAGATTATTTGTAAGAACTGACAAAAAATCATAACTCTGTTGTCTGTCTCCAATTCCATGTAAACTTCCCAGTTAACAATTCTTTAAGCACAAAGCAATCTCTTCAAAAGACAGAATGCTCATTATGAGATTTGGCCTACATGGTACATGGATGTAATATAATACAGCTCAAAATCTTCTATATTTTTCCCTTTTGACTTTCAAGGAAGAGGCAATTATAGTTCATGTACTACAGGGATAGAGCGGTCTTCTTCTGAATTAATCAAATATGATGATTTGACAATTTTTTTTTTCAATTTCTGCTGAAGACCTTTATCAGTTGTATTTAGAAGTAGAATCCAGGAAATGGAATTTGTGAGAGTGAAGCTCACTTATCGTAAACTTTTAGTACAAAAATGTATATCCTGAGCTTTCAAATTTTGTTTCATCTATCACATTACTTCACTGCAAATTTAAAACTTCAGATGTGAGCATCCTACACCTTACATTTGAGTTTTCAGTTGTTTTATCACTAGCCTATGGTTCATTCAACCAAACCTGTATCACTCAAATGCCTCTAGATGACAATGATTAGTTTGTAAAAGCAGCTAGATTAATTCATGAATCATTTAGACACAGGTTTTGATTGTAGCAGTTCACAGACAGTTAAGATATTGGTCAGCCAATGTTTTTTTGGTGGTGGCATGATACATACTATCTCTCTTTCTTTTAAGTGTTTACATTCAAAGCTAATTAAAAATGACATCATCAATGATGATTTTGAGTAGCTCTAACTAAGCCATTGAGGATGGAAGTGCAATATTTCCTGGAAACACCCAACATGAAATGTTGATTATGTCCACTAGGAACCCTCTGATGGTTAACAGAATTCCTTGATCCAAACCATTGCTTAGATAGTGAGTCTCTCCATAATTGAAGTGGCTCTCTCCGTGATCATGATGGAAAATACCAATCCCAACTTTACTAGGATTTGTAACACATTTGTTAAAGAGATGAGCATTCCTTTGATTGTAGATTCCCCCGCAAGTCCAGATGCTTGTTACAATTGTATCATTTGCATTTGGATTATGGTCTGTCAGATCCACTAGTTTGAGAATGCTTATAAACCAAAGGTGTAAGCTTGTATTCTGTAGGTCTTCAGTTCTCAGATTTAAAGCAGATCCGAACCAGACTGCTCTAGCCATGTCACAATGAAGAAAGAAATGATTAGACACCTCAGAATCTATAATCCATTGACATAATCATCAATAGTATCTACAAAATCATCAAATCAGCTGGTGTCTCCTATGTTTGCATTTATTGATTCCTTTCCCTTAATATACTTCTGTATTTCTTGCTGCAACATCTTTGCAAAATTGCTGCACTCACAGCCTTTAATTTGTACCCTGTATCACATCAGAGTCAGAGTTTTGAGAGAGACTCACATTATTAGCATAGGTTTGACCTTTCTTGGGTTTTTGGTTTTTCATTTTCTTGAACCAATCTGGGTAACCATACTTTTTGAAACATGATTCTTCAGGGTGTCCTGCCTTACTGCAATAGCTGCAAAACTTATCTCCCTTTTTCACTGCATCTTTCTTACTGTATTACTTATTACCACCCTTTTGCTGCACAGCCAATGCACTTGCTTCACTACCAACAACACTTGGTGCTCCATCATTTCTCTGTCTTTCAACTCTAGAGATTATAGAGTATGCTTGTTAAATGATGGTAGAGGATCAATAAGTAAGATATTACTCACTACTGTGCTGTAAAATTCATTAAGTCCCATTAAAATTTTGCATGACCTGATTTGATTAACCGATCTCCTCCTGCTTCTTGTTCACATCGCATTTGGGACGTGGTTCGAGACAATTGATCTCCTCCCATAATTAAGCAACGACATTGTTCTTTTGAAGTTCCATTAATCTATTTTGAACAATAATTTATCTACTATTTATTAGCCCAATTATTCCTTCACTACATCTTTGTTCTATCAACTATATTATGCAGATACCGCCACTGGATTCATTGCAGATACATTAAGAAAAAAAAAACTCCAAATGGCTTGACATACATCAAGAAAATTACTTTATGTTGTTTGAGTTTTCAAACTGTAATTCTTTATCATCTTTGTTACTACTATATGATGGCCTTGTTTGTTATGGTTATTTATCCTGTCTAATATATTGATCTTTATAGTTGTACAGGTACATGGTTATGTTTTGAGCAGATGGTGTCTTCTCACTATATACATATTTTGTTATCATAAAACAATGTGAAAAGTTTAATATGGATTTTCATTTTATAGCATACATAGTTATGACCGTGTCAAAACAAACATTCACCGTATTCATATGTTGTGTTTCTCTTGCTTTCTTCTATTTTTCTTTTGTTCAAGCAATGTTTGACTTTTTCCTTCAGAAGTCATTGTTGAAATTCTTCACATACTACCGGTAAAGTTTGTAGTGAGAAGCATTTGTGTCTGCAAAGCCTGAAAGTCCATCATCACAGATTATCGTCACCACCATCATCACCATCACCATCTCCATCTCCAAACTGACCAAGCTGATTCCTCTTTCTTCTTCTATCTTGACACATGGACAAACACAAATTTTATTGGTCCTATCGAGTATCACAAACCTTACTCAATTCAGACAAGTTCAGCTTGTGTCTGAAGTTTCTTGGGAGCAAGTTTAGTTTGAGTTCAGCTTTGATTATGTTCTTGAAACCATGATTTCAAAGTATTCAAATTTATTGCTCTTCATTGCAAAGAAGTTACACCATGATGAGCTGGGATCTTACCTTTGTGACTGGACACAAGTTTGTCAATGGGGCACTCCACTTAGTGGTCTACCACAGTTTATCATTGGACTCACAATTTTATTTTAACATTTGACGTTGTGGGCAAAATTATTTTCCCCCATTGTTTAAAGGAGTTACCTTTTGATTTAGAGGGTATCTATTTTGATTGGAGGTAATTTTCTTGTTGTGATTCATAGAAGTGTTGATTCCTCTTTGCACCAAAACATTTGTAGGATATGGGTAATGAAGAAATATGGTGTTGAGGAATCTTGGATTCAGTTGTTTCATTTTCATTCAACGAGTGATGACAAGTGACAAGAAGTTGTGAACTTGTGATGATTTTGTTATTTGTGTCTTGTGACCCAGAGTTTTGTTGTAGTATATGAGACGAAGGAATATGGTGTTAAAAGAATCATGGACTCGGGTTTTACATTTTCATTCCACAAGTGATGATAAGTATTTGATGAGTTTATATATGATGTTATATATTTCGCACAAGACATAAGTATCCCTTTTCTCTTCGTCTTGTCATTTTTAAGCTAGTCTTTCCTTTATGCTATTATGTTTTGTTTGATCATACTTGACTGGGTGGAATTAAGCTACAGGACAAATGAAAATAAAAAAATGGTGTCAGAGTTGGGGAGAATAAAAAATACAATCAAATATTTAAAATTGATATTATCTTCCTTGTTGGGAGTGCAAACTGCAAACTGCAGATAGACATTATATTAAGGTTAAACCATAATTATAGAAATTATATTAAGGCCAAACACTAGTGTCTAAAACTTCAAACCAAAATGAAAACTAAACAAAGAAATGCAAAGTTAACAATTGGAATTGTACATCATAACTGAAATTAACTATTGCTACTTTAAATCTTTAATTATGAGGACCTAAATTGATTTTTTTTTTGTTCCAAGTTAATAAAAACATTTGGTGAAACTGAAACTGAAAGTGAGCTTCACATAAAAAGCTTGTGTGTGGCCAACAGAGGCAAAAGCATCCATGCCATGCACCCCTCCTACTCCTATGATTCAAAATTTAAAATTATTAATTAAGGATTGAAGTCTTTAGTATTCTCTGATTAATTGCAGCCAATGAAAAAGTTTAGAGTCAATAGAGGTAATCAATGAGGAATGACTATTGATTCAAAAATAGAAGTTAAAAAATTTTAGACAACATTATTCATCACTAGAAAATATATCCGCAAGCAATATTATATGTTATTCAATTACTATGCATTTTATTTATAAAAATTGATCCATAAATATTACAATATCAAAGGAAAGAAGTTGAGAGAAGAGAATATCATTTCAGTTTTTGGAATCACGGATAACTGATATGCATAGATACGATATATTATGATGAATATGTAATCTCGGAAATTTCTCCATGATCATGCCATGTTTTTTGGTATATTATATAAAGAATATTACTCAGAATTATATATTGATTCTATTTCAATATTTGGATTGTGGATGACAACTAAAAACAAATCCATAATCCATAAAAAAAAAATCAATAACTACAGCATTAATGTTTAAGAGGGAGTTTTCCAAAATTATAGTACAAATTATAATGATATTCTTTAAAATCGTGAAAAATCTCTATTAATTAAAAATTTTATTTGATTTAATGAATTTTCCGAATAATTATTTCCTAAATAAGGATGATTTCAGGAAAATAATTTAGTTTATATTTTTAAGAAGTCGGTATCTATATATAAATATACTAGGCCAAACTGCACTTTCGGCCTCATAATTTTTGCTTAGGTCTCAATTTGATTCCATAACTTTTTTTGTAACACTTTTGATCCCATATCTTTTAGTCACATTGCAAATTTGGTCCTGTGTTGCACTTTTTGTCCCATATCTTTGGGTCACGTGCAAATATGTTCTCATATTTTTGAGTCAGATGGGATTGACAGTAATTTTTTTTGCAAAGATATGAAACCTGACCAAAAGTGATACGGGACCAAATAAACAACATTTTGCAAAGATATATGACCACAAGTACAACAAAAAATTTTATGGGACTAAATTGAGATCTGAATAAAAGTTACGAGACTGAAAATGCACTTTGACCTATTATTACTTTGATCTTTTCCTTTCATTTTTTTTTCTCGGTTTCCTATTTTTTCCAAGACAATTCAAGTTTCAAGACTACAACGCTTCCCGCTCTCTTTTTATAAAATTCACACTGACCTTTCTTGACCTAGCCGGCATTGCTTCATTTATAGAATTTGCTTGCCCACTACTCTCTTTTTTGTGAAGTGTTGGAGCAATGTCTGACTATCTCCCTTTTGAAGTTATAGAAAAAATCCTCAAGAGACCTTTTGGTGAAAGTTCATTAGAACATGATGTTTACGCACAAGCTGTTATTTGGAATCCTTCTATTCTCAAATATCGCATTCTTCCTAAATGCTCCTTCCCCCTTACAACTCCTATCTATTGTATTTTTCTTGGGTTTGGCTATGATTCTCGAAACCATGATTTCAAACTAGTCAGATTTGTCTATTGTTTCGACACAGATACTATGTCTCAAGCTGAGATATACTCTCTTGCTTCTAATTCTTGGAGAAGCATCATCGTTGCACCCTTTCAATTTTACATTGATAGTAAAAGTCAAAACAAATTTGTGAATGGGCTACTGCACTGGTTGGTCTATCATACAATTAATGGGACGACACACTATTTTATTCTGATGTTTGACCTTGTTGAAGAAAAATTTGGAAAATTGATGTTACCCCATTGTTTAAAAGAGGCACAGGTGGTGGGGGGGATTTTTAGAGCAAGTAGTTTGCTTGCTCTTCATCATGATTCTGTTTCTCCTTCAAAGCATATATATCGTAGTATTTGGGTAATGAAAGAATATGGTGTTGTAGAATCATGGACTCAGTTGTTTCATTTTGATTCAACAAACTATGGCAACATGCAAGTTGTGTGGGCTCTCAAGAATAATGAGGAATTGGTCATAAAATCTTCGGAATATGATATTGCTTTTCTAGATCCCATAAAAGGATCAATGAAGAAGATAGAGCAAAACTTCAGCCGCATTTTATTTGTGGGAGATCATGTTGAGAGTTTATTTTTAATAAATGAAAAAAAGCATAGGAAAGAAACTAACAATTACGAATTAGAATACCTCTAGCTTTGGCAAGTTGAAGACAATTTACATTTTCTCATGAACACAAATTTGATTTTGATTTAGCAAGTTGTCTATTTAGTATGTGGTCTGTCTACATTGTACTTCCCAACATTTTTAATGATTTGATTTCTTAGATAATGCCGTAAGATCTTATGATTGTCATGTTCAGATTTTATTTTAATTCAGCAAGTAGTCTATTTAGTATGTGGTCTGCTACACAATAGTATGTGGTCTGCATAAGAAGCTTTTAAAAAATTAATAGATCATTTACAAGATTATGCCTATAGGTTACATGTACACTTCAATCAGAATTACAAGTACACAGTTTTTTTCTTCTGAATTAATTACAACTGACGAAGTCGAGAGGAAAAGAAAAAAATACAAATCTGCAATTTTTACTAAAGATTGGGTTCAGTTTTATTCATACATGGTAAAATGAAATAAGAACCAACAAATGCAATTTCTTAGTGCTCAGCTCACTGTGGTTGTCTTGAGTCATGATTGTCCTCAAGTTTATTTGTGTAATGTGAATGAATAATACTATTGTTACTTGTTATCTGAGTATTTAAAGAAGTTACATTTGGAGGTATCTATTTTGGAAGAAGTTACTTTCTATGATTCATATAATTCAATGACTTGATTTTTTTATTTCTTATTCCAAGAGTTATGTATTTAGCTTGTGGTTTTTCTTCCCTCTAGCATTTAGGATGATTTAGTTTCTTAGATAATGCAACATTGCAACATGTTCTTATTATTGTTAAATTAATTTCATAAAATGCATAGGAAAGATATCATTGTTGTCATCTAGAAGTGGAGTTATACAATTATCATCTATAGTTTATAGAGTTTATACTTCTGTATTGGTTTCCTCTCTTCACCCAGGTTTTTTTTTTAATATTTTTTTTCTTTAAAAATGATATTTGTTTAAAGATGCTGTAGTAGAAGCATGGTGAATGTGTGAAGAAATTATACTTGTTTGATTTTTTTGGCATAACTTGTCTATCATTGCTAATAGTAGCTCTAACAAAATTTGTAAACATTCAACATTTCTTCCAGGTTTTGACAAAACCAAAAGTTCATGTACTTCAATAAAATTTTAGTCAGGTTAAGAAAAATTTAAAAAATGCAATTAGGGACTCATTGGCGTGCATCCATTAGGAATTGAACTTACGAATTTGCATTTAGCAATCATAGAGGAAAAAAGATAAATTTTATCTTTAAAAGAACTTATGATAAAGTTACAAATATGTTATTCTGAAATATCACTCATATATATATATATATGTATAATTGAACTGTTTTGTGGTCTTGGGCTCAGCAATTATTCGTGAGTCCTCATAATATTTTCCATAAAGGCTAAAGTGGCATAATCGTTAAAAAAGACTCACCTTAGTTAACAATTTTGAAGTCACTTCACAATTATCATGAAACAGAATTAGATTCATGGGTCATCCTCAGTCACAGGTTTTAGCACCAGCAAAAGCTATATTAGTTTGCTTTCTTTCTAAACAATTTAGCTATCGTTCCTTCCTGTCTCTCTAACTCCCTTTATTTCGCTTCTGAATTTTTTGAAATTAAAAATGGAAATATCATCATCATCATTCTCAATCAACAATTTTGTTCAAAGATACTGGCAGCTTAAGGTATGCTTATGCTGTCTCCCACACTTATTACATTCTTCAATTAATTGGACCAGTCGTGAGACTACTTTTCTCTTGGTTTCTTATCTTTTGTTGAAGCATTGTCCGATTAATTTCCTTAAACTCCAAATGGCTTTACACATTAAGAAAACACATAGTTATGACAATAACAAAAACAAACAGTGAACAAGACTATCACCATGACAAAGTAAATGTTATCGTGCTTGAGATTAATATGGCTAAATTGAAAAGTGACGCCATCTTTTTGCAACATTTTAGTTATCCATGGTTTTAATGATTTATTTATCGTGATTGGACTATTCAGCAGCGGTTTTCACCATGGTTAAACCTCTGATTTTTTGTAGTGGTCAATGCAAGTTTTGTTCAACAAGCAAAATAACTTTGATTTCCACATGGAAACATCACTTATAATTCTTTGAGCATAAAAGGAGGACCTAAAAAAAATATTAGAAATATCATTTACAAGATTATACCTACATATACTAGCACTACAGCCCAAGAATTGTAATTAGAAAGTATAGATTTGAAAGCCTTGGTCATACCCTCTGTAGAATACTTTACAAGTTGCTTTCATCTGCATTGAGTAATTCTTCTTATCTCATAATCACAATTGTTTGTCCTCATTGAAGCAGTCAGGTTTGACTTTTGAGCACAATTAATGGTCAAATATCTCAAAGCTAGAGCCTGGGCATAGCAAATAAAACCTTTGGATAGTAGGATTATTTTTGTAGATCCCTTAAAAGGATTGGTGGAGAAGTTAGAGCATGGGTATAGCAAATATCTCGAAGTAAGTGATGGGAATTGACAGTTTCTCCTTCAGTGAACAAAGCAAAAGATGATGTAGAAAGATTTGTAGAATTGATGTTATCTAAATTTTTCAATGAGTCTCTATTTTATTTGGTGTCTCTGATTCTTAGAAATAATTCTTCTTTCCACCAGAATTTTGTGAGAGTGAAGCTGACTTAACTTAAACTTAGTAGTACAATAATGTATAACCTGAGCTTTCAAATAAAGTTTCATCTGTCACATTACTTCAATGCTGATTTAAAACTTCAAATGTGAAATCCTTCGCCTTCCATTTGAGATGTCAGTTACTTCAATCAAACCCGTTTCATTTGGCATTCAAATCCCTCGTGATGACAATGATCAGTTTTCCAAAGAAGCTAGATTAATTGAAGAATCATTTAGATGCTAAATTCTAATGAGTTTCCCCTAAGAGATTCACAACATGACAAGAAGTTGACTTAATATTAGAGACTACCAAGTGACATCAGGAATGATAGGATTTCTCTTACCAAAACCTCTAATTTCTTTCTCTTTGGCAGCTTATATTGTAAGAGGATGGGAGTGAAGGAGATTCATTAAGTATTGTTAGTCAGAGACATGGAGCTTGTAATCTACATTGGCATCTACATCAAAAAATAAAATAAAGTCCTTTGTCTTTCATACGTAAAAGTAGAAATCACTATCTTAGTCACCTCTTTCGCATTTTGGGGGTATAGGCCTTCAATTCTCTATTTCTGTGGAACTGTGAATAGCATTGCATGTGTAGAAATTCATTTTCTATGTCTTTTTCTTATTTCCTACTTTCTTTAAATATTTGAGCTAATTCATAGCGTTCATTGTACACTTCCCTAGTTTTGTTCGCTGTCACTCAGTTTTGTACTTAGTTCCTAAGGTTTTTAGTTCATACATGTTTTGTTTCTATTGATGTTTGTAAATTTTATTTAGATAGGATGAGTGGAAAAATCTTTAATCTGTGTGTACAAAAGACAAAAGAACCAGAAAGTATCATGAAGAAGGCCTTATCACAGTCATATTCTTGTGCAATTTGCTGCTGTTGAAACACAATATGATCTCAAATGGATCCATTGAAAAGGCTAAAAGAAAAGACCTTTGAAAAGGAAATTACACTTCCTTTGTTATCCTAATTTTATTGATTCCAATATTTCCTGGAACCTTTCTCTTGTCGAACAAATAATGACTTTGATTTGACCATATAGTGCAGTTGCAATTTAGTGTTAGTTATATTATTGTTTTGCGTTGGTTTGAAATTCTGGGTGAAATAACAATTAATCTTATAGCTAGGATCCTAGCAATCACTTCACATTACACCCTTAGAAATTACAAAAAAGAAACCAATGATCAACAAAACGCTAGTAAAGCTATATATATATGAGACAACATATTTATCATCTTGTGCTTCATTTTCACTATCTATCTTTTGTATTTAAACAACTAATGTCCGTGTATCGTTGCCTTGGTGCCTAGTTTATTTCCAAACTCATATTGGTGTTAAATTTGTATTTTTTCAAATCAGTGACAGTCGTTCCCATGCATAACTTGTTGAAATTTTGTGGGGGTTCTGGATATTCATTCTTGATGCATATTACTAAGTCAATTGCAGAAATTTCCATTAGAGTTTAGTTTGAATTTTCTATTTTTCTTGGAGGCATATCACTAAGTTTAGTGTTTTGATTTTTAATTTGTTTATTTTTATATGTTCAATTATTTGGTAGGAAGGGGAAAAACTTATAGTTTAGTGTTAATTTTAAAAACTAATCTCTATGTATCGTCTTTTATCTTGTTTTGGTATTTTATCTTGTCTTTTATCCTATTTTATAGTTTGACCCATTCCTTTGTCTCTTTTAAGTGTTTTCTATTTACCTATATACTTATCAACCTGTAATGAATAGAAATAGTATTTAAAAGTTGTTAAATTGATTGATTATATATTTTTGTTTCATCTCATCATGCTTATAGCTAGGGACAAATTGAAAGCATCGCAACAGATATGATTAATAACCCAATCATTGGACCTAAGAAATTAAATATGATGTTGAGGGATTTTTTTTTTTTAGCAAAATGAAGTTGATGGATTTGATATATATAAATAAACTAAATCACTTAGCTTGTGGTGTCTAATATTTTGTTTGTTAAACTGTATATAAATTTGGCTTGTTTGGAACAATGTGACCTAGTCCTGCTTTATTATGGCTTCACTATCAACTTTTGGATATAGTATACTAGAGGGCTTTGGTCCTTTAACGGGCACGCAAATATGCCTATAAAATTTAAAATAATTTTTTATTAAAAATTATATAAATTGGTATGAGTGAAAAAAAGTATAAGGAAAAGAAATTAATCTATTAATAAAAATACTAGTTCATGTTTTCTTTTTTTTTTTTAAAAAAAAAATCGTCACTTATATGTGTATGAGTGAAAACTAATCATGGCCTCATAGAGTCATGGGTGGAAACATGAGTTACTAAAGTTAGGGTAATATTTTTATTTTTTTATATATTTATTTGTAATATATTGAGTAAATATTGTTCTATACTACAGTTTTAAAAGACTGATCTGTCAAACGACATATATAAAATAGTGTAGATATAAATATGTTTGTGTGACTTCTTTTTATCATATTATATATATGTAGAAAAGATGTTTTCAATCTCTTATATCTACACGTTGTCAAGCAATTGTTAATATATTTTTGTAATTTTGGATTTTACAAGAAAGATCAAAATTCCCATTAGTGACAAAATCAAAAATTTGCCACTGAAAACTACATTTAGTGGCAACAAAAAATCTGCTATCATAGATTATATCAATTGGCAACAGCTATTGCCACCAATGGTTAACATTTTTGCTACTAAATATATCAAATATCCACTGGAAAAAAATATTTGCGAATGAGAAGAGAAAATTTGTCATCTGACAGTATCAATTTTGTTATTATAAGTATTTTAGTGGTGATAAACTATGTCGCCATGGATACTTTTCGCAACGGATCTTTCTGTTACAACCATGTCGCAACGCCAGGTCAGCATGAAAAGTTTATATATATGTATTAATATATGGTCAAAGTGCAAATTTGATCTGTTGGCTAGGTTGGAAAGAAAACATTTTGCCAGTATCATTTGTAGGAGATCATGTTGAGAGTTTGTTTTTAATAAATGAAAAAAAAGGCAAAAACCTACCTTCCACTTTAATCCTTCATGAAACACTCCTTTTACATCCATCAACTTCTCAGCTCCTCTCCTTCTCCCTCCTCCACTGACCCCTCAACCCCATTATGGATTCGCTTAGGTTTGGAAAGTTGAAGAGAGTCCATGAAGATATTTCCAAGTTGATGAAAGGAACTAGTATTTTCTCTTTTAGTTTATTAATTCAACAAGTATTGTATTTAACTTGTGGTTTGTCTGGACTCCAACATTTAGTTTATTATGTATACTCTCTCCGTGTTTGTTTACTTTGACCTTTCTTGCTTTTCACTTTTGTTCTTGTGTGCTATTGCTTGGCTGCTTGCTATGAATATATGATTCATGCACATGCATATTTATGTCTGATGCATTGAATGATCAGATGATGTTCCCTGCAAGTTGGAGAGGAGGGATTGAATTAAATTGTAATTAAAGAATGGTTAATTAATTAGTGGTAATTAATTAGAATGAATGTGGGTGGGTGGCGCAGTAACATATAGAGTAAACTCCCAAACTAGTCCCCGAATTATTGGGTCGCTGACAGATTGGTCCCTGATTTATGGAAATTGACAAATAGGTCCCCGAATTTTACTAACGTTAGTCAAATTGGTCCGTGAAGCCGTTAACTGCTCACGTGGCACGTTAAGTGCCACGTCAGCAGTTGGAAAAGTAAAAAAAAAGCCAACTGGGCGTGCCACATCAGCATTAATAATAAAAAAAAATATTTCATTCAAATTTCAAATAGGTCCCTGAGTTATATTTTTATCTCATTATTCTCAATTTCCCCTCTTTTTCATCATCTTCATTCATTTTAGTCCAAAATCCTCAAAATAAAATTGTAAAATATCCCAAAACTCTTCCAAACATTCCAGTTTAGTCCCAAATCCTCAAAATAAAATTGTAAAATGTCCAAAAACTCTTCCAAACATTCCAGTTTAGTACTAAATCCTCAAAATAAAATTGTAAAATGTCCCAAAACTCTTCCAAACATTCCAGTTTAGTCCCAAATCCTCAAAATAAAATTGTAAAATGTCCCAAAACTCTTCCAAACATTCCAGTTTAGTCCCAAATCCTCAAAATAAAATTGTAAAATGTCCCAAAACTCTTCCAAACATTCCAGTTTAGTCCTTAAAAGTATTAAAAACCCTAAACCCTAAACCCCAAACCCTAAACCCTAAACCCTAAATCCTAAAATCCTAAACTCCAAACCCTAAAACCTAAACCCTAAACCCTAAAACCCTAAAATCCTAAAATTGTAAAGTGTCCCAAAATTCTTCTAAACATTTCAATTTAGTCCTTCAACTCTAAAACCTCAAACCCTAGAACCCCAAATCCCAAACCCAAAACTCTAAAACCCCAAACCCTAAACCCTAAAATCCCAAACCCCAAATCCTAAAATCCCAAACCCCAAATCCTAAAACCTTAAACCCTAAATTGTAAAACCCCAAACCCTAAAATTCCAAACCTCAAACCCTAAACCCCAAACCCCAAAACCCCAAACCATAAAATCCTAAACCCTAAACCCTAAAATCATAAACCCTAAAACCCTAAAATCCTAAAATTGTAAAGTATCCCAAAATTCTTCCAAATATTTCAATTTAGTCTTTAAACTCTAAAACCCCAAATCTTAGAACTCCAAACCCCAAACCCTAAAACCCCAAACCCCAAACCCTATACTATAAAACCCCAACCCCCAAAATCCCAAACCCAAAACCCCAAACCTAGATCCTAAAATCCCAAACCCCAAATCCTAAAACCTTGAACCCTAAATTGTAAAACCCCAAACCCTAAAATTCCAAACCCCAAATCCTAAAACATTAAACCCTAAACTCGACAACCCCAAACCCCAAAATCCCATACCCTAAACTCTAAAACCCTAAACCCCAAACCCCAAACTCAAACCTAAACCCCAAATCCTAAAATCCCAAACCCTGAACTTTGAACCCCAAACCCTAAAACCCCAAACCCCAAACTCTAAAACCCCAAACCCTAAAATCCCATACCCTAAATTCTTTGGTTTATTATCTATTCATTTAATTAGAGGACCAATTTGTCTAACATATTGAACTATTTTGACAAATTCGGGGACTGATTTGAATAATACTGTTGCACGTCACATTTGTTGAACTTTAATGTACAATCACAATTCTGATGATTTGGAGTTTTAGAGTTTGGGGTTTGTGTTTGGGGTTTGAGGTTTTAGAGTTTGGGGGTTTAGGGTTTAGGGCTTTAGAGTTTGGGGTATGGGATTTTAGGATCTAGGTTTGGGGTTTTGGGTTTGGGATTTTGGGGGTTGGGGTTTGGGGTTTGGAGTTCTAAGATTTGGAGTTTTAGAGTTTAAGGACTAAATTGAAATGTTTGGAAGAATTTTGGGACACTTTACAATTTTAGGATTTTAGGGTTTATGATTTTAGGGTTTAGGGTTTAGGATTTTAGGGTTTGGGGTTTTGGGGTTTGGGGTTTGGAATTTTAGGGTTTAGGGTTTTACAATTTAGGGTTTAAGGTTTTAGGATTTGGGGTTTGGGATTTTAGGGTTTGGGGTTTGGGATTTTAGGGCTTAGGGTTTGGAAGAATTTTGGGACAATTTACAATTTCAGGATTTTAGGGTTTTAGGGTTTAGGTTTTAGGGTTTGGAGTTTAGGATTTTAGGATTTAGGGTTTAGGGTTTAGGGTTTGGGGTTTAGGGTTTNAATTCGGGGACCTATTTGTCAATTTCCATAAATCAGGGACCAATCTGTCAGCGACCCAATAATTCAGGGACCAGTTTGGGAGTTTACTCGTAACATATATTATCTGATCAATTAATAGAATTATATATACTTGTTTTATGGACATAATTTAAAAGGACATCGACATACATATTCGGAGCATGTTGTGCCACCACAGTGTTCATCCCTTCCTTTCTTTAAACATAAAAGTAGCCTTTTAAAAGCAGATAAATCACTTACAAGAATATGTCAAAGTGTATAAAAGAAAATTTCTAATTTATTATTTTATAAGTTTTGCCTTTTTGTGTTTGCTTTATGAGGTTGAGAGGAGTGTCTGAAAATATCTCAGTGTTGAAAGGAGAAATTAACATTGTTTTCCTTTGACCAACAAAGAAAATTGTGATATTTGTTTGAAGATGTTAGAGTTGAAGCCTGGTGATGGTGTGAAGAGAGCTAACCAATATATAGAATTATATATACTTGTTTTAATTTATTGGCATAATTTAATGCTCATCAGCGATCATTCCTCATTATAACAAGTTTTTGAAAAACAAAAAAATAATCATTTACAATATTATCCCTACATCTACTACATTACAAGAATTCTAGTTTGTAATGGGAAGGATGTAGTGAAAAAAAAACAGAGGTTTCTTCTTCTTCATAAATCAATCTCCAAAGTCTCACAAGAAAAATATTTTGCAAAATTTCTACTGCTAAAGATAGATTCAGTTGTAGGAAAAAGTTCTATAACCTACATATGAAAAAGGTATCATCAAATTTTCTTTGGTTTTGGCTTTGATTCTTGAAACCATAATTTCAAATTTGTCATATTTGCCCACTTTTCTTGACTCCCAAACTACTATTTGTCAAGGACTAAATATAATTCTAATTGGAATTTTTAGGGGCTAGATTTTGTATTTATATCTTTCAGGGCTAAATTGAGAGACTTGTTATCTTTCAGTGACTAGATTTTATATGATTTAGGACTAAATTATCAATTTATTCTTGAGTTTACATGACAATATTCTCCATAACAAGTAATGACAGCAAAATTGAAAGTGGCAGAATTGTTAAAGACTCACAGTCACATTCGTTGGCAACAATTTCGAAGTCAATTCAGATTTAGTTTACAACAAACTAGCTAGATCCATGAATCACGGATCCTCACATTGGTTTTGGTTCTTAATTAGCAATTGAAAATGAAAAAAGTGATGTCTCGTGTCTCTTGGTGACTGTAAGTCATGTAATTTATTGACTATTACTATAATTTATTCTTGAGTCCACATGATAATATTCTCCATAAAAGGTAGTGCCAGTAAATTAAAAAGTGGCAGAATTGTTAAAGAAGACTCACCCAGCTTTATTGGCATCAATTTCAAAGTCAATTCAGATTTATTATAAAACAAACAAGCTAGATTCATGAATCAACGATCCTCACATTGGTTTTGGTTCTTATATAGAAATTGAAAATGAAAAAGGTGGTATCTCGTGTCTCTGCAATTTATTTAGTTATTATTATTTCTTTCTTCCAATCAAATTGAACTTTAGCGACAACAAGTATTGTGATTATATTATCTAACATAACTCCAAGAGTAAATAACAAAATCAACAAAGAACTGCTTTATATTATCTAACTACACTAAGCTGCAGATATCCTTCCTACTAACTAGCACTGCCAACTCTTGTGTTGTGTGTTTCTTGTTTTCTTCTCCTTTGATGAAACAATGTCTGACTATTTCCCTCCAGAAGTTATAGCAGGGATTCTTCAGAGACTACCCCTCGAGTCTCTTGTGAGATGCATGTGTGTCTGCAAAGCCTGGAAGTCTATCATCACAAATAATGCCTTCATCATATCTCATCATCATCATCTCCAAACAAACCATGCCAATTCCCCCATCTTTTTCCACCTTTACACTGTGAGAGGCACATGTGCTGGTGGTCCCAGGTGCTATGAAGAATTTTACTCACTCTATTCAGATGATGACCAAGCAGATAACCTCTCGGTTTTCACATTCCCACCCTTCTATATACACCACAACTTTGAATATTTTTGGAGGATAGTTGGCACTTGCAATGGCCTTGTATGTATTGCGGACTATTTTGTATCAACTTATGCTGATGTTGTTATTATGAACCCATGTATTTGCAAATATGTCATACTTCCTAAACCATCCCTCACCTCAGCTGTGGATGAAACTAACTATGAGGTTTTTTATGGGTTTGGCTATGAGTCTCAAAATCATGATTTTAAAGTTGTCAGATTTGTCACTCTTAAGAACATAGAAGCTACTCATCATGCTGAGATCTACTCTCTTGCTTCTCGTTCATGGAGAAGTATCACTATTGCAGTTCCTCCATTTCGTCTATCTAGAGGAGAAAACAAGTTTGTGAATGGGGTATTGCATTGGGTGATCAACCGTACAAGTGATGGTCAGATCCACAATTCCGTTTTGTCATTTGATGTTGCTGAAGAAAGATTTGGAGAATTGATGTTACCCCAGAGTTTAAAGGAGTCACAAAATGTGGTGTCTATTTTAACAGGAGGTAATTTGTTTTCTGTGATTCATAGAAATAAATCAAATCATTTGCCTTCCCACCAGGAATTCTGTAGTATATGGGTAATGAAGGAATATGGTGTTGTAAAATCATGGACAAAGTTGTTTCATTTTGATTCTGCAAGCTATGATCTAAACAATACAAGTGTGTTGGGTCTTAGAAATAGTGAGCAAGTGGTGCTAAAAACATCAAGTAATATGATTACTTTTCTAGATCCCATAAAAGGAGTAGTGAATAAAGTAGGGTGTAGATATGGCTCTATTTCATTTACCGGACATTATGTTGAGAGTTTATTTTTAATAAATGAAAATACATAGAAACCCACCTTTCACTTTCCTACTTCATCAACATCGGAGTCTTCCCTTTCCATCCCTTCACTAATCAGCTCCCCTCCTTGGCTTCCCGCCCTTGACCCCTCATCCCCATCTAGGAATACTTCTAGCTTTGGAAAGTTGAAGAGAGTATTTGCAAATATCTCCAAGTTGAAGAAGGGAATTAACATTTTCTCCTTTGGTAAACAAAGCAAAAGATGATGCAGAAAAATTAGGTGAAATGATCTTACCTAAGTGTTTAAAGGAGTTACCTTTGGAGGCATCATTTTGCAAGAATGAATTCACTTTCTGTGATTCGTAGAAAGAATTCTTCTTTCCATCGAAATCTTTCTTGTATCAGGGCAATGGGTAAAGATGTAGTGTTATAGAATCATGGACTCCAAAGTTTCATTTTTATTCAACAAGCTGTTTATTTAGTTTGTGGGTTCGCATTGTGCTTCCCAGCATTTTTTATGATTTCTTTTTGGTCCTTATTTGTTCGACTGAGTCTTGTGTATCTCTTATGAGTTATGATTATCCTCAAGTTTATCTTATATAATAATGTGAGGGAGAAGTACTATTGTTACTTGTTATGATCGGGAAGATAATGGACCTTGACAATTTTGTGTACTTGCATTTAACTATAACAGCACTTTAACAAGCTTTGTAACAAAATAAAATCATAAATCTTCTGAATATCTCCAATTCTATGTGAACTTCAATTCGATAATTCTTTAAGAACAAAGGAATCCTCCGAAAAAACAGAAAACTCAGTACATGATTAGACCTAATGGAAAATGCTAGTTGAATGTGTAGACTAATAGCGACCTGATACTTTTAATTAATAGTGATTAGTTGGGTTTTGATCTCACTATGTACATGTAACAAGATCTCACAAGCACTTCAGCTTCTAATCATTGTTAATCTTAGCCAAGGGAGATGTTAGTCTGCACAGAGCCATGAAAATAACTAAAACAATAAGAATGATATGATCTGTTTTTGAGAAACTAATTAAGAGCTGTTTATAGTTGGGGATTGATTCCCTCTTAACCCTAATCTGAATGAGTTTTCCTAATCATAGTTTGTTTGTTCCTCTATCCAGGAATCACAAAAATCAAACTAAATGCTGCAGATTTTAACCTTGGGCAAAAGCCTTAGTCATGGCTTATTAGACCTGATGGAGTGAACATAGTGTAAATTGTAGGTTTCCTCTTTTGAATGAATCAAAGTTTCTCACTGGATAAAAGAATTTGCAAGTTCTACTACTAAATATCAGTTTCATTTGTATACAACTATAGTCTGATGATGTTTGTTTGAAGATGTTGTACAAGTATGGTCAATCTGTCAAGATAATTCTGTATGTAATCAATAGTAAAGAAGTCTCAATAAGTTTATTCATATAATGCAAAGAAAGTAAGAAACAGAAAGTGTAGAAAATTGGGGAGCTTGTGGTGCGACTAAACTGAAATAAACTTTATTACTTATAAAGTACAATTACAAATTTTACTCTCACTTTTTGTGTCACTCTCTCACGCCACTCACTCTTTTACCACACCACTCTATCACACTTATCAATTGTTACTCATACACTCTTCAATCATATGCTTCACGTGTCACTCACTTTGCCACCCACATTACAATGGGTATATATATAACTAGATATTTCATATTTCTTCAATCACCACACCGCCTTATAATTAATTATCATTTTCTTTATACTAGATATTTCATATGAAGCTTCGAGTGTCTCGTACTTTTTCCTTACGTAATAACTAAGTACTTAGAACTATCTAGGGAACAATTGAAGATATTACTAACGATTAATCTAGAGAGAGATGATGGTAGAGAATTCTAGAAAGAGAGAGAGAAGTCGGTGGTGAACATTTCAACAGAAAGTACTACTGTTATTTGTGAATTGTGATTATCAAAAAGACAATGAACCTTTACAATTATGTTTATATGTTTGCTTGGCATAACTTGTTTTTCCAAAATTACATTTTGACCCCTAAACGTTTTTGTAATTTTTATTTTAGTCCTTAAATATCATGATCTAGGGACCTTTTTGTAAACTTTGAAACTATTTGGAGGCATTCTCTAATTTTTGCAAAAAATATTATAAGGTTTATCTTCTCACCATCGAACCACAACGTTTTAACTTTTAAGACTAAACTGCATTTTTTTTTCAGATTTAGGACTAATCTGTACTTTTATTCTTTTTCCAATATTTTTCATAATTACATTTTGACCTCAAAATTTTGTTATAATTTTCATTTTAGTCCTTAAATATTATGACTAGGATTTTTGAAAATTTTGAAACTATTTGGGGGCATTTAGTAATTTTTGCAAAAGTGCTACATTTTTCCGTTAAATCTTGACGGAAAATTACCACAGGGTACCAAAGAGCTAACGACGCAAGCCTCAAGGTACAAAATTGTCAATTTTTTTCTTTCAGGGTACAAAAGTGGATTCGGTCCTAACCACAGGGTACCAAAGTGCATTTTAACCCAAAAAAAAAACAGATTGACTATTCTTATAAAATTTAGAGTAAATCAATGATTTAGTCATTGAAAGATGACAAGTCTCTCAATTTAGTCCCTAAAAGATATAAATACAAAATTTAATCCTTGAATGACTTATCATCTTTCAAGGACTAAATTTTGTATTTGTATCTTTCAATGACTATATTGAGAGACTTTTCATTTTTCAAGTACTAAATTTTGTATTTGTATCTTTTTGATAGATGAAGAATAGTAAGATAGGAAGACCCAGGTGTGAGATAATAAGAGATTAAGAGCTGTTACCAACAAACGCAGGTATGAGATAAATCAAATGTGGCTTTTGCATAATCACCAAAGAGTTCACAAAAAATAAAATAGAAGTTGAAAAAATATTAGACAACATTTTTCATCATTAGAAAAGATCTGCCAAAACAATATCAGATATTATTCAATTAGTATGTATTTTATTTATAAAAATTAATCCATAAACGACATCAGTGATGAGCATCATATAAATATTAGGGTAAATTACATAAAAGGGCCCTGTGGTTTGGCCCATTTTCAGATAGGGTCCCTGTGGTTTAAAAAGTGTCAAATAGGGGGCCTGTGGTTTACTCCGTTAACAAAAAGGGTCCTGAGGTATATTTTCGTCCAAAATTTAACAGAAAATTTGGCTAAAATATTATTTTAAGATCCTAATTATTAAACTTTATGCGTTTGACTTCCTATTTGATGAGAGAAAGACTTTGAAACTTTTCTTTTTGTGTCTCAAAGTCCTTCTCTCATCAAATAAGGAGTCAAACACATAAAGTTTAATAATTAGGGTCTTAAAATAATATTTTAGCCAAAATTTCCGTTAAATTTTGGACGGAAATATACCTCAGGACCCTTTTTGTTAACAGAGCAAACCACAGGTCCCCCTATTTGACACTTTTTAAACCACAGGGACCCTATCTGAAAATGGATCAAACCACATAACTCTTTTGTGTAATTTACCCTAAATATTATAATATCAGAGGAAAGAAAATGAGAGAAGAACATAGCATTATATTAGGATGAATATATAATCTTGGAAAGTCTCTCTATAATTATGCCATGATTTTAGATATATTATATAAAGAATAGGCCAAAGTCCTATTTTGGTCCCCCAATTATGCTTAGTGTTTCAAATTGGTCTCCCAGTTATTTTTCGTTCCATATTGGTCCCACAGTCATGCAAATCTTAGCAAAGTTGGTCCCTCTAACAGTTTCCATCCATTTTTCTATTTAAAAAAAAGACAAAATTGATTTTTGACTCTTAAAAGTTTAAATTTTTTGCATTAAGGACCTTTTTCTCTATAATAGAACTAAAATGTAAGAAAAAAGAAATAATTGGGATTTTATTTTATTTAATCCAAAAAAAAACCTCTCCCTCTCCCTCCCTCACTCTCGGCTCTCTCTCTCTCGTCAAATAACGCACCACCTCCGTCATCTCGCCGACGTCCAAATCCGCCACACGTTTTTCAAATTCTTCCACTCGCATCAATTAATTAATTAATTATTTGTTTATGATGTAATTATTAAATGAAATAAATAATTAATGAACAGGACGATTGAGGAAGCAATAAAGAGCACAGGAATAGTGACAAAGAACATAGACACAGCAAACAAAGTGTCGAGATCGATTCGTGCCGGGATCATTTGGATAGACTACTATTTTGCATGCGTTTGGAAACGACGTGCCGTATGGAGGGAGAGTCGAGAGTGAGAGAGAGAGAGAGCCGAGAGTGAGAGAGGGAGAGGGAGAGGTTTTTTTTGGATTAAATAAACTAAAACTCCCAATTATTTCTTTTTTCTTACATTTTGGTTCTATTATAGAGAAAAATGGTTTTAATGCAAAAAAATTTAAATTTTTAGGAGTTAAAAATCAATTTTGTCTTTCTTTTAACAGAAAAATAGATGAAAACTGTTAGAGAGACCAAATTTGCCAAATTTTGCATAACTGGGGACCAATATGGAACAAAAAATAATTGGAGGACCAATTTGGAACACTGAGCATAACTGGAGGACCAAAATAGGACTTTGGCCTAAAGAATATTACTCAAAATCATAACATAAGAGATACAATGATTCTTAAATATTTGATTTCAATATTTGAATTGTGATGACCAATAAGATGAATGAACTAAAAAGAAATTCATAATTCTATAAAGGGAGAAATAATTGTTGAGTATTATGGAATATACTAAACTATTATTCCGTCTTTAATATATTAATTTGATAGATTATTAAGAATTAAAATCAATTATTGCATCATTAATGTTTAAAAAGATTATTTCTCAAATCAGAACAAACTAAACTGACATTGGCTAAGATTACGGAAAATCTAAAATTTTATTTGATTTAATGAATTTTTCCCATATCTCTTTCTTGAGCGTTACGTACTTGATAGCATTGCTAACCTATCTCTTTCTTCTTTTTGTCTTGTGAGATGCATGTGTGTTTGCAAAGCGTGGAAATCCATTATATTCCTTCATCATATCTCATCGTCATCATCATCCATTTGAGTATTTTTCTTCAGAAGTGATAGAGGAAATTCTCAAGAGACTACCCGTAAAATCTATAGTGAGATGCATGTGTGTCTGCAAAGTCTGGAAGTCCATCATCACAACTCATTCCTTCACCATATCTCATCATCTTCACCATCTCCAATTCCTCCGTCTTCTTCCACCTCCATAATAACGATTATGTTGTTGATTAAGAAAGTTTTGGGGAGTTGATGTTAGCCTAGTTATCTTCCTTGGAGGAATCTATTTTGCAAGAAGGAATTGGCTTTCTGTAATTCATTGAAAAATCATTCTTCTTCCCACCAAAATCTTTCTTAGTGTACCTGGGAAAGTTTTGTATCCTGGACTCAATTATTTCATTTTCATTCAACAAGTTGTGATGATTAGTCCTAATGAGTCTTGTGCCTCTCTCTTTAGATTTTCCTCTCATTTATTTTAGTACAATAAATTTAAATCCTAAGCTTTCAAGTATCATTTGTCACACTACTTCACTGCAGATCTAGAACATGTGAACATCCTTCAACTTCTGTTTGAGATGTCAGTTATTTTATCACAAGCATGTGGTTTTGATTCTAGTAGCTTGCAGTTAAAATATTGGTCAATCATTGTCTTTTTGTGGTGGCATGATACATACTAAAGTAAAATGAAAAATTGACAATACTATGAAGCACTTAAGATATACTCTCTTGCGACCCATTCTTGGAGAACCATCACTATTGCGGCTCCTCCATTTCGCCTTTCATATTTCTACATCTCATAAAATGATTCCTGAAGAGGTTAGGGTGTCCATATGGCAGTATTACATGTTGAGAGTTTATTTTTAATAAATCAAAATAGAGAAAAACCCATGAGTTTATTTCATTTCTAGATTTCATATACGTTTACTTGGTATTGATATATGATGATCAAGACTTAAGAGCAGAGAGCAAGAAGCTTATATGTAAACTTGTACAAATTTAAATTCTGGTATCTGGTTCACTATCTAGGATTATTTATTGAAAATCATTTGACACAAGTTTAGGCCTTTAATTTTCAAGATTGAAGGTAGTCTTTTTACTTTTTAGAAATATTATTCTTGCTGATAAGCAGTTTTTTTACATATTGAGTTTGCAAGTGTCCAAAAAAATTTTAAAGCACAAGAGAATGAGATTTTAATTTTGCATTACATTAGTTAGAATCAGTTAGCTTCTTAGGTTCTTGCTATTGAGTACGTTTATGCTATTCTTTGAACTTATGCAGTTTGAAGGATCTGATTTGAACTAGAAATCCATTTTTAAATCATTTATTTTTGGTTTTAGGGATTTTCAAGGTTAGATTGAAGAGGTCTGGAGCTAAAAAAGCTATCATTCGATTATTTTGCTTCTAAGCCATATCCTATTATTTGCTTATACCATAGGTTTTGGTTCCTTTGTAGTTTGTATTTCTATGATAGAAACATTTTATATGCTCATTGCTCTGGTTGTGTTTTATTACTTAGTTTATAGGACCTGGTTTTACCCCCTCTTTAACAAATTAAAATTGAGCTTAGATCGACCATTTGAATAAATTAGTCGTTTGGTATAATTAAATTCCATATATTTAATCATTATAAATCATTTCAAGTGTTTCCATTGCCTTTTATCATGTGAAAAGAAATATGATCCTTTGGCAATGTATGCAGGTAGCACTGTTAAACGGGCCGGCCCGGCCCGCCCCGTTACGGGCCACGGGCTAAACGGGCCGGGCCGTTTAGGCCCGTTTTTAAACGGGCCAAATTTTTTAAACCCAAGCCCGCCCATTTAGCGGGCGGGCCGGGCCGGCCCGCGGGCCTAAACATTTTTACATGCAAATTTTCTTAAAAAAATGTAAACGGGCCTAACCGCCCCGGCCCGTTACGGGCCACGGGCTAAACGGGCCGGGCCGTTTAGGCCCGTTTTTAAACGGGCCAAATTTTTTAAGCCCAAGCCCGCCCATTTAGCGGGCGGGCCGGGCCGGCCCGCGGGCCTAAGCCCGTTTTGACAGTGCTATATGCAGGTGACAGAAGTAGTTACATTTTTATCCAGCTTCTAGTTATATTTTTAACATCTAAATTTTACTGGGTAGTTATATATTTTTTTTGGCCAAAAGTAGTTATACTTTTAAAATGTCTATTTCATCAATCATCAATTAATTTTTTCCTTATTCTTATCTTATTTAAATTACTGCAGAGTTATCTTCCTGTTGCTTTTTTTTCGGTTAAGTCATGGGTATCCCCGGCCTATTCGTGTAACGGTCTAAGTGAAAACTAATCTCATTTGGGCCTCAGAGACGAAATGGACAGAGCCCTCCCAACAATGTCGACTCTAGGGATCGAACTTGGGTCCTCTCCCTAAGTTGTAGCCCGCCTAGCTGCTACACCAAACACTTGTGGGTTCTTCCTGTTGCTTTTTAATGTTTAACAAATTGATGTTCTGTTTTTTTTTTGTTTAATTCATGTTCACTCTGCCCATCAAGGTACTTAATAGAATAAGGTTTGAAGCTTAATACTTGATTTTATGCCTCTTTTTACCCTCCCACTTTTTCCCATTTGATCAAATTGTTTTTTTTTTTTCCTAAATACATCTGCTATTGACATGTCATATTAAATATTTGATTAACATAATGCATATAAGTTTAATTTTGAAATCTGTTCAAGTTATTGTGAATGGATCTTTTATGAAGTGTCTTTGTATTTTGAATACTGAAAGTGAAGACCATAGTCTATTTCTTGATAGGTTAAAGGTTCATTTTGGTCCTAAATGTATGCCCTAATGTTCATTTTGGTCCATTATGTTTCAAAATGTTCAAATTAGTCCTAAATGTTGGCAAAATGTTTCATTTTGGTCCAAACTATTGAATATAGCTCGTTTCAAGTTCAAACGTGACGAGTTTAGAGTTACGTATTGTTCTAAAATAGTATTTTCTCTATCCAATTAGGGCCTTCAACAAACAAGGTCAAATCGATCCTTAAAATTCACTGCTCGTTTTCATGGTCAAACAAGCAAAGTTGATCATATCTCTTTCGTTTCAAATTCGAATGCAACAAATTTAGAGTTACAAGTTCCTCTTAACAACTCCTTTGAACTTGAAACGAGAGACAAGAAAAATATGACCAAATTCAATAATTTGGGACCAAAATGAAACATTTTACAAACATTTAGGACTAAAATGAAACACTTTGCAAACTTTTAGGACCAATTTGAACATTTTGAAACATAATGGACCAAAATGAACATTAGGACATACATTTAGGACAAAAATGACCTTTTGACCTTCATGATATAGACTAACATACTTTGCTATTCTCTTCTCTATTACTCTATTTTATAGGCATTATAGTGTGACTCATTTATCACATGCAATATGCATGTTACACTCTCGAGAAAAAGAAATAAATGCATTAGAGGGGATTATTGTATGACTGTAAAAGAGAATTTGGGGTATTATTTTTTATAGACTAAATGATGGTATATATCAAGTTTATAGTTTATTATGTGTAGTTTGAGAAAGATTGAAAAATTAAACAGAATAAAAATATTTGAAATCAAAACTACATCTTTAGCCTTAGAATAAAGAAATATTTAAGAGAGATCAAAATGAGATTTTGATAAATTTCACGGGATGATGAAAAGCAGCTTATTATATTCATTTCATCATATATCTAAGATAGTCTCAATGAACAAAAATGATTTTATTTAATTTTTGGTGTCATTAGTCGAATTTGGGTGACTAACAATTAAACTAATAATAAAATGGTTACTGCTTTCACTAGATTTGATTAATTATTGGTTTAGTTAAATAATAAATTAATAATTAATTTTAAAATTTAATATTTTTATATAAACTTATTGGTCGAGTCAAAAATGAAATTTCTCCTACTTAATGTAGGAATTGAATCTCCATAAGTTTTGACATTATTAGTTTCATAGTTTGTGACAGTGAGATCAATTCTCTACCCATAGAATGTTGAATTTCGACTGGGCTAAAGATTAGCTGTTGGTTATCGGCTGACAGATACACGAGAATTGGCACCTAGTTACCCAAAAAGAAATACAGATTGGCTATTCCTATAAAATTTAAAGTTAGTCAATGATTTAGTCACCGAATTGAAAGATGACAAGTCTCTAAACTTCCCTAAAAGACGTAAATAAAAAATTTTGTCCTTGGATGACTTATCATCTTTCAAATACTAAATTTTGTATTTGTATCTTTCAAGGATTAAATTAAGAGACTTTTCCTTTTCGAAGAACTAAATTTTGTATTTGTATCTCTTAGATAGAAGAAGACAAATAAGATAGTAAGACCTCTATGTGTGAGATAATAAGAGTTCTAAAAAAAAAAAAAGCAGATATGACATAATCAATGGTTGCTTTGCGTAATCACCAAAAAAGTTAACAAAAGATAGAAGTTGAAAAAAATATTAGACAACATTTCATCATGAGAAAAGAAAACAAAATCAGATGTTATTCTATGCCTTTTATTTATGAAAATTGATCCATAAACAACCTCTCTGAGCATCATATGATATATGGAAATAAATTCGGTATTTGGGAGATGAAATTACTAATCTGGAGTTGACATTCATCTTGAATGTAGACAATAATCATCAAACCACAACATCCAAAGAGTTGCACAAATGAAGTGTTAAAATTTGTAGCAAAGAAAGGAACCAAAAGTTATATAGTTAAAATATTCACTAATTAGTTTATCATTAAGTATTATAAAATGGTCCTTAAACATAATTACAAAATTTCCCATTTAATGAACAAACTCCATATATGTATTAGTAATTTAATGAGATAATTACTAATACTCTTCGGATGTGGCTTGGTGTAACATCCCAGATTTAGTAAAAAAATATCTTTTTTTTAATACATTTTCATAAGATGAAATTCGATACTGGGAACACTAATCACTAGTTTATACAACTGACATCAAGTTATAAAACAAATGAAAGGGGTTTCACCTCCAAGTTATACAAATACTTATAATCAGTGTATTAACAGTATGTTACAAAGTATCAGGTATCTACCGCTATAGATATAAATGCAATACCGTTCGGAGAGCAACCCTCCTAAACCCGCAAGTCAGTCACACATGTAAACCTACAAACTGTAATGATAGGAGTGAGAATTGTGAAATTCTCAGTGGGATTCCAAAATCCCACTTAAACCACGAATCCCCAAGCATTCAGCCTCCTCTCACAACCCAATCAAATAAAAGAAACATCGGTCACCAAAATGCATGCATAGCCAACCAACTCTGTCACACAAACAGCTAAATACCGCAAAACACATTCATCAAGTACTCACTTAAAGCCACAATTCCCAATAAACCAAACTAGGGATTTTTCATCCCATATATTCACATTGCAAATTACAATAAGTACAACTGGGGATAATCGATCCCATGGACTCACCAGACAACCCACTTTATGCAAATGAAATGTAGTACTATGAGTACCTGCCCGTACCCACACCATTAAGGCTAAAACAAAGTGAACATGCATGCTCCATGCTCCGATGACACTCTTCCAGAGTTTCAGTCATCAAATGTGTCTCATCCCAGAGTCACACCCCAATGCGTCACCACTTGTGAAGGCAAAGGCTCTAATAATGCATAATACATGAATAAATACCCTAACGCGTCACATACCATTGAAGGCGTGGTCCAATAACATCACTGCAATAACATATGTTGGTCGTGACCGCGTGCCACCCGACATCCGTGATACTCAAATGTATAGCCAGCTAACATCGTCATGATCACAAAATAATGGTCATCTCAACCTAGGCTTCCAGAATGTCTTCCGGTGTGCGCATATACCAATCAGCCTGTCACCTAAGGAATCCACACTTAGGTCAACTATGGAATCCACCATAGCCATTACCCGAGTACTCATCGCGAATAAACGAGGAGGGCCTCCAACCACTAAGACATGCAAATATTAAATTCCGAGCCATTCTAGACTCATGCAAACCAAGTCACATCCGACTCATTTAACACATTCCTAATGATACTATATAAACACATTTAGTAATACCATAATCTATTTTAATTCCTCATACACAAGTTTGAGGATGATAATGAAACCCCATCATTCCACCCTCTTAAGACTCTTGAACAATTCCATTTAACAATAGCAAGATATATACATACTTACATAATAGACTAACAACCTTGAATGCAGAATATGCTCGATATGGGCATAACACCAGACCATAACACTCATAGCAGTGTTATATCTAACCAATATACACTAAAACTTAATTTATAAATTCTCCCAACTTCCAAACCTCAAATCTTTGTTATCAAACCCAAATCCACTGTGGATTCATCTAAACTCCATAATTATCCCAATTTATCCTCATTGATGCAAAGATTATGGTGCTTCGCCTTCATCGTCCTCTTTTCTTCTTCTTTTCTTCTTCTTCTCTTCTTTCTTCTTTCTTCTTTCTCTTCTCTTTTTGCTGGCTGGGCCCTCTCTCCTTCTTTCATCACATTTTAATTCATTTAATTACATTAGTCAAAACTACAATTCTTCCCCCTTCCCTTAGAATTCCAATATTCACAAGTCCTTCAATAATTAAGATATTAACTTTAAACCCTTTAAAACTTATTTTCTCTTCCATGATTCAATTCCCCACTTTCTTTACAACATTCTCATACTTTCAAACTCATAATTACTTTTAACATAATTTACGATAACTTCTTTATTTTTCAGTTTAGTCCTCATAGGCTCTTTTTCAATGATTTTACCCCTTATTTTCACCCATCTCACCATTATTAATTCCTTAATATCAAAGCTCCTTAAGAATTTCCATTTCCCTAATTTCTTGAGACACTCCAACTTTTTGAACATTGCAAAAAGGTCCCTATAAACACACGGGATGTCACATTCTCCCCCTCTAAATAAAATTTCGAATACACCTCCAACTGTCTCCCGTTAAGGACATCGTTCAAAATCATTCTTCGGCCATTCCCATTCAAATACTTACGAAGCCTCAAAAAGCATTTGTGGTTCCAAACATGAATTTAAACTACTCTCGAACTATTGTGTCTTCCATTTCCATTTAGATTTAGCTTCTAACAAGCTTGAAACTTCAAGAATTCCTAAGTTTTCTTTTTAACACTTCTTGAATTACCACGCAATTTCCCTTTTACATAACGAAAATCTCAACTTCACACCCCCAAGTGCTCTCTTTTATGTTGCTTGAAATTCCAAATCTCTCATTTTTCATGGTTCCATACCTAACCTCAACAATTCTCTCCTCAAACAACTGCTTATTAAGGAAAACTACACCTATTTTCCCCAGTTCCCACTTCACTTGACTCCAAACTTGCCCCTTCCACTAGAGGAAACCACGCCTATAAAAAAAAAAACCTTTACATCGTTGTAGCTCATCTCATCCCTTAGTCAGCTTGCGTGGTTCTAACCCAACACTACTCTACGGTGCCCAAAATTGAGCTCTAATCCAACCACTTCAAGTATGGCATCCAGTCACAATCGGAGTTGCACCAGTAGATTTTGGGTGGATACCCATAAGTACTACACCATCTGCAATCCCTTCTTTCATTTACCGAACAATCATCATGAAATCCGTGGGTCAAAACCCTCTCCTTTCGTTGCGCACTCTGATTCACTCGTCATTCAACCTTATGCACTCAATTCAACTCCCCCACTACCTACCTTCAGTCCATTTGATCACCCTTAACAATTCACGACTGTTAGAGGTGTGCAACGGTCGGGTTCAGGCGGGTGAGCGGGTTGATATGATAAGTAACGGGTTGATTTTTTGCAACCCGAACCCGACCCTCAACCCATGCAACCCGATAGTTTCGGGTTACGGTCGGGTTCGGGCGGGTTCATGCAGTTTCTAAAAAATATTTAATAAAAATGAAATTGTTATTATAAAAAAATAGAAAAAAGATGCAAACACTGATTTCGTCCTTCTTTTTGTAATATGCATATAGAATAGTTAACTTGAAATTTTTGAACCCTCCTGTTCGTTCATGGTCATTTATTCAAAATTAAACAAATGAAGCCTCTTGTTCTCGCCTCCTCTTGTGTTTCTTCATTTTATTTTAGATCTGAGATTTCACAGTAGCCGCCGACATCAAGCTTCATTCTATTTCAGATATGGGATTTCTCGTCTACGAGACTGCAAGGTGAGTGAGGTGCGCGATGCGGTGTCGAACTTCAGCCTTCAGCTCACGAATTTCTTGTCCGATTTGAGAATCTTCACCATCTGCAAGGCCGTTGAATCTTCACCGTCTTGTTCCTTGTCCGATTTGAGATTGAGGGTGAGAGAGTGAGGGATTGAGACGGTGAAGATTCGATATTCGCTTCAGACTCTGTACTGCATTCCATATCTTTTTCCCTCTTTTTTTCTTTTATTCGGTCGGGTCGAGTTTAGTCAGGTTTAATCGAGTCAATTCGATAACCCGATCAGACTGACATTTTTCCAAAAATCATATCTGACTATACCTGAGAAACCAAACCCGAACCGACCGAACCCAATATTTACGGTCGGGTTAGTAGGGTTAACCCATTTTTGCACACCCCTAACGACTATCACCTTATCATCATTACCTTCCACTTCCACTTACTCCTTAAGAGCTTTCGACTCCCCCTCTAGAACTAACCAAACTATAACACATCAAATTTGCTAATCCACCGATGTAGCCATCAGTTAACTTCTCCTCCTGGCTGCTTATAAGTCAATTTCATCCTCTCCTTTAAGTACACGAATGACCCTAACCAATACCCCACTAATACACTCCCTTAACATCCAATTCACGATCTTCAAAGAATTTCCCACTCTGCTGACGACCAACAATCTCAATTACCCTTACCTCTAAAGTAAACATACATACCACACATCAACACGACTATGGGCTCTAATTACTCACCTAGAATCCACTTCCATGCACAACGGTACTCATAACGTACTTCTGACAATCGTAACTCTCACACCTTTTCAAGGTTCTAACACAACAGAAAACACCCAACACAGAGCGAACCTAGAAGGTTTGCATACAAAACACTCGCGGTTTCACAATACAACCACCACTCTTAGGTTAAAACCCCACCAATAGCTAAGACCACAACACAAAGCAAATCACCAGGACCCACAATCTTACCCCAGACTCAATAGAAAACTTGAGAACTTGCGCTTCCATTCTCAGTGACACAATCGCCTCCACTAAATAGTACACTAGTGAGGTGATCAATCTCAATAGCACAGTATTTAGATAGCGCAATTATGGCACTAAGAGAAATCGCACAGCCCTCAGCCACCATCTACAATATCCGTTGAATCAAGAAATGCTTAAGTCAGCCAGTTGCCCCGGGCTCAGCTGTGACAAAACACCATAATTCAAGGTCATTCTACCTAGTACTAGGACACGACACCCTAACAGGTCGTCCGAAACATTGCTTAAATACCAAATGTAACATCCCAGATTTAGTAAAAATTTTCTTTTCTTTTTTTAATACATTTTCATCAGATGAAATCCAATACTAGGAACACTAATCACTAGTTTATACAACTGACATCAAGATATAAAACCAATGAAAGAGGTTTCACCTCCAAGTTATACAAATAATTATAATCAATGTATTAACCAGTATGTTACAAAGTATCAGGTATCTACCGCTATAGTTATAAATGCAATACCGTTCGAAGAGCAACCCTCCTAAACCCGCAAGTCAGTCACACCTGTAAACTTGCAAACTGTAATGATAGGAGTGAGAATTGTGAAATTCTCAATAGGATTCCAAAATCCCACTTAAACCACGAATCCCCAAGCATTCAGCCTCCTCGCATAACCCAATCAAATAAAAGAAACATATGTCACCAAAATGCACGCAGAGCCAATCAACTCTGTCACACAAACGGCTAAATACTGCAAAACACATTCATCAAGTACTCACTTAAAGCCACAATTCCCAATAAACCAAACTAAGGATTATCCATCCCATATACTCACATTGCAAATTACAATAAGTACAACTGGGGATAATCGATCCCATGGACTCACCAGACAACCCACTTTATGCAAATGAAATGTTGTACTATGAGTATCTGCTCGTACCCACGCCATTAAGGCTAAAACAAAGTGAACATGCATGCTCCATGCTCCAATGACACTCTTCCAGAGTTTAAGTCATCAAATGTGTCTCATCGATCCCAGAGTCACACCCCAATGCGTCACCACTTGTGAAGGCAAAGGCTCTAATAATGCATAATACATGAATAAATACCCTAACGCGTCACATACCCCAACAGTTTAAAATGTTACAAATACAATATAAAACGTAAAATGGTGTTCCATCCTGATCATCATTTCACTTCCTTCTTTTCTTAGGGCCTGTTTGGCAGTCATCTCATTTCAAGTTAAGTCCATTTTATGGGATGAGATGAGATTAAGTTTGAATGGGATGAGATGAAATGATGTATTGGTGTTTGGGTGATTTTAGAGAAAATGATGTTAAATAGGGTGTGAAATTATATAAAAGGGTATGTAATGATTGTGGTTGGTTGAAATAGGTTTATGGATTTTTTTAATTTGTATAGGGGTATAAATGGTAAGAAATAGTGAAATGAGATGGAGATAATAAGATGAGATGATAGGTGTTTGGTTGTCTTTTGATTGAAATAATATTGAGATGAGATGATATTGGAAAGTGTGATATGCTATTGGAAAGCGTGAGGATGAGAAAATTTTGAATGAAGGGTTAGAGGTCAATCCAAGTGGATGAGATGATAGGCCAAAATGAAAATAATATTGGAATTATTTTTAAGAATACAATTTGGTCCATAAATTTGTACCGGTCCTATTAATCAATCCCTAACATGTGTAAATGATAACTTGGGGTTTACACGAAATCCCAATCGTCAATAATCGGATCTATTTGTAAAATCCAACGAAAAAAATAACAAAGAATAGTTTGAGGACCATAATGCAAATAACAAAACAATACAAAAATAGTTTGAGGACCATAATACAAACATTTTGAAAATATTTAGGAGAAATTTGAATATTTTGAAATATAATGGACCAAAAAGAATATTAAGGCATACATTTAGGACTAGATTGACCCTTTAACCCTATATTTTTCCATCTTGTACATACACGTGGGCCATTTTGTATTTTCTCCATTCAATACATATACCGATATTAGATTTAGGAGTCCTTTAATTTGACAAAAAAATATGGATAGAACCACTGCCCACATATATAGAACATATCCAAACTCAGAATAACCGAAAACTGAAGAAAATATAATATCTGAGATTGTCTTATTTTATGCCCATTTCAGTAATTTTCTATCATTCCTCAATAAAAAACTGCATTGCTCAAGCAATAGAGTTTTACAATTTATCTCTCTCCATCAATCACTCTCACATCAAAGTTTTATATTCAATTTTTGATTTGATAAAGAGAGAGATAGACTATAAAAAGTCCATTGCTTAAGCAATGAATTTTTTTATAGCATTACTCTTTCTATAATAATATAAGAGACAAGTATGATTGAAGAATGAGGAATATTGCAACAAAAAAAATAATATTATAAATTTTTTGTTTAATTAAATTAATATAAATTATATATATATGTGTGAAAGAGAGAGAGAGGTGTATGTGTGTGTGAGAGAGAGAGGAAGAGAAAAAGTGTGAGAGTGGAAAAGAGAAAAAAATGATGAGAAATGATAGATAGAGAGAGAAAATTATAAGTGTAATAAATGAGGGTATGTAAAATTACTATTTTGTCTAGTTCTTTTTTTTTATATTTGTATTAAAGTATAGGTAATTATAGGTGTATAAGTAGGGATAAATTAGTTATTGTAAGAGAAAATGAGATGATGTTGTGAATGAAATGATGATGTGGATGAGATGAGATGAGATGAAGGTTCAAAAAACACTCAACCATTAATGTTCATCCAATCCTAAAATGAGATTAAGATTAAATGAGATGAGATTAGGATGAGGTGGTTCCCAAACAAGCTTTGGGAAATCAATTTCAAAATTCAACGGAGTTGTAATTCACAATACCAGAAAGACATTCAAAACACGTGGTTTTGTGATATACAAATATACAATTGCGTGGCAATTTTAATTTCTATTCCATGTCTAGTTATTTATAGGTCACCAATACTTCCAGAGTCAAAGAGGAAGACTTTGCCATGCTAACAAGTCCATATGGTACACATTTATATATAAGAGTTCATTGTTTCCCTTTTTGGCTTTTCTTCACAACACTACGTCGCCACTTCTTTTTATGTTTGCAATCTGTTCAATGTTTATCCAAATACGATGTCAACTAATGTGGTAGTCTTTTCAATTTGTGCTATTGGACATTTGGACTGAGTTGTAAAAGATGCAATGACTTTTAAGATTTTGCAGCAAAATTTGGTGCAACGTTATTCATCTATTTAAATTAATTTTTAAATAAATAGTAATAAAAAAAAAACCTTTCCGATAATCTCTCACTATTCTTTTTTAAAAAGGTATACAACCATGCATCTAATTAATTCATTCCATGCATCTAATTAATTCATTTGTTCTACTACAATGAGCATCTTCAACGTAACCACGTGTATAAAACCCACTTAATCTATCACCGCTCTCACTGTATACTGACAATCAATCCCATTATGTCAGTAGTGCGCGTGGTTGCAACCATGCATCTAATTAATTCATTTGTTCTTCTCCATCACATTATTGATGCCACGATAATTAATTTTTAAAGTTGAAATTGACACAATTCATCTAATTACGAAACATAATTTTAAAAGTTAGGGACAGAATTATTTTTCCCCTTGGAAATACCAAATAGTAAATACCATGATACTCCAAAAGTTTAGTACTTAAGTTGTAGTGGACGAAACAGAATTTTGAATTTATTCAAGCCCTCGTCAATTGTCAGTTATAGCATTCCAGTAGTATCCAATCTGAAGCGTCTGTTCACTATATATCTAAAAAAGGATTTCTTTCTAACAAAGGAAATAAAAAATAGTAAAAACAAATATCAACGAAGTCAGCCAAACTTTCTTCTAACTGTTTTATGACAAGAAAATATTTGTTATTTTAAACGAGATTTGTAGTTGATATCTTTTGCTTTTATGAAGATTAGTGGACTCCGAAGATAATGGATAACTTAATCATGACAATACTCAAAGAAGCTTCACACTGATGGTCCAATCACTTAACCGGGGATCCAATCGTCTACTAGTTTTGTATTTTTTTTATTATAATTTTACATTTTAAATTTTAAATAAAAATTAATGAAATCAAATTTAATGCTCAATTAATTTATTTTATTTTATAAAAAAATTTGTTTGATTTACGTAAAATTTATTACATTTAAAAATCTATCTAATTACATATGTTTTATGATGCCTTTATTTTATGTCTTTCTATTATTCTTGTAACATACTTTATTTAAATTTAACAAAAAAAATAAAAAAAAATTGAATTATTGATTTTAATTGTGTGTATATAATAAAAATAATTAATATTTATTATATATTACATCGATCGATAGTTTAATTAGTTAACCTAATCAAATTATGAACCGAATATTTTCCCGAGTCATTAAACGGTTTGGTCCCAACAATATTGATTTTAATTATCCTAATCTTAAAACAGCCGGAATATAATCAAAATTTGATTTAACGATGGAAAATTAAATATAAATGTTTGAGGATTGAAAATTATTAATTTTAGAGATCAAATCATTGAATTTTGACCATTATAAAGCCACTTTTTTTTTACTGTAACACTAACACCTAATTATTCCAGATAATCCGATCGTGATGTTTTCAATTTGATCTTAATTGCCTATGGCATATGCCTTTTTTTTATGGTTGAGACAAAAGTCATCTTTTGACTATTGTAATTTTTGTCATCCGTCGGTGGAGTCTTTAGCCACAATGTGTGCCCGTCACAACGTGGGAATTCTATTTTTTTAATGGAAAAAAAATACAAGTGGCTTAACATGTATTTTATTCCCATATTTTTCAACATAAATTGAATTACAAAATGCTTTTACTCTAAGAATAAAAAATAGTTACTTTTGTACTTGAAGACTTAGGGTAGGTAGTACATGTCTACACTCTACATGATCTATAATTTAGGTGAAACTTTAGAGTTTGATATTTCTAATGAACTTCTAAGTCTTTTTTTTCTACTTTCTATATATATATATATATCTCTTCTAAGTGAAATATTTTTTGGAATAGTAGATGATTTTTTGTTTGAATAAAATTAATCAAATTAAATTTATATATCTTTTTATATTTTTTATTTAAAAATTTTATTTAAAAATAAAATATGTTAGGCAAAAGACCCTTTCGTGCCCTAACGTTTGGGGTCAGTTTTAGTTATGCCTCTAACGTTTGTTTTGTGTCAGTTATGCCCGCAATGTGAAACGTTTGTGTCAATTATACCGTAACTTCAATTTTTTTGGCCAAAGTCTTATTTTGATCCCTCAAGTTTGTTCAAAGTTCCGCTTTGGACCCTCAAGTCTCTAGCGAACTTTCCGTCGAGATACACGGTGGCCCCGACAACTAAGAAAACTCCTAATCCAAGGTTTTTTGACCTCTTGAGTTCAATGATGGCCTCCATTTTGCGAAAAAATGACTTGCAAGCCGCCGAAGGATTACGTAGTCGCCGAAAAACTACACAATCACTGAAAATCATATTTCCGATCATATTTTGTTAACATATTTCCTGTGGTGGATGCAGTTATTTTTTAATATTTGATTAATCTGGCTGTTTATAAAAGGCTTTAATATGCAACTAATAAATGTTGTTGCAACCTAATTTTATAGACCATTTGATTGTAGTATATATTTTTCTCAAAGGTTTAACATTAATTATTTGGGGTTATATTTTCTTGTAGTGAATACAATTCCCTTCAAATATTTTACTAGTCTGGCAGTGCATGAAAACTTTGATATGCATATAATGATTGGTTATAGCATGTTTATATGGCTCATTGGACAATGAAATTTATATGAAAATCCCTAAAGGATTTAAAGAAAGCATGGCAGATTTATTGTTCAATAAAGATAAATAAAATCCCTGCATGAGTTGAAAAAAAAAACCTGGACATATGTGGTACAATTGTCTCGGGAAATATTAGTTAAAAGAATGATATGAAAAAATGATCCAACTTGTTTATATATTATCATTAAGGGATATGGATCAAAATGTGTTATCGATGTTGTGTATATTTATTTCTTGAACTCCTGAAGAGCTCAAAACATAGTTTTGCAAAAAAAATTTGGAAAGATAAAATTTTGTTTCATATTACCGATCAAGCATATTATAATAATGATGTTATGATAGTTTCATGAAGACAAAGTTCATTCATGATGATTAGATCAATCACTTGAAGTGATAAATTATCCTTTTTCAAAGGAAGATGAAAAACTTTTGGTCTAATAGTACCATATCTTAATATTATCAGAGGATTAATATTTTTGGTACATTTGCTAGCAAGATGTAGATTTTCATTAATTAAAGGACATTGAAAAGGAATGGGAAAATATTTTGATGCTAAGGTTTATTTTATAAATTTGATTCACTATTCATTGGTGATGAAGATGCTAGTTAATTATTTGATCCTCATAGATAACACATAAGACAAATAAAATATGTGTTTAGTTGAGGCTACTAATTCAATACATCCAGAAGATGTATAATTTGTTTTTACGAGAAAATGAACCAACCATAATGTTGTATGAAGAAAATATGGCATGCATAGTTGTACTAAAAGAAGGATATACCAAAAGGAAAAGACTAAAAATGTTTCACCAACGTTCTTTACTCGTGATCGTCCAAAGGATGATGAGATTAATGATCAACAAGTTCGATCAAAATGATAATTTAGCAGATTTATTTACGGAGACGTTGCCAACTACAAAATTTGAGAAGTTGGTTTATCGAATTGGAATCCACTGATTAAAAGATCTTCAGTGATGTAATAATAAGGGGGAGATCCACGCTGTACTTTTTTTTTCCTTCGCCATGGTTTTGTTCCATTAAGTTTTTCTGACAAAGTTTTTAACGAGGCAGCTTGTAATACGTATTAATAAATTATAAATATTCAAGGGAAAATATTATAAATAATGTGTGAATATTTAATGGGTATGTTAGGTCCTCGTCTATTTAAATATAAAATAATAAGTGTGAGTCATGTTAGCACCACGAAGCCTATATATACAACCTCATGTACATTCTCCACGGGTAAGGAATATAATATGATCAATTCGATTTTGGCTAAGGCATAATTGCTTCTACTACATCATATTCCACAAACTAGAATTTAGGTTCTTTCTCTTTTCCTCAAGTAAAACCTTTTATCCAATTTCCCTGAACAATGATGCAAAGGATTGAATCAAACCTAAAATTTATCCAAATGGTTATGTTTTGAAAGATATGGAGGGGTTAGAGGAGGACGTTGCTAAACTAGAAGAGGGAGGAACAAAATGATTGTGTTTTGAAAGATGGAGCCAAGTCAGATTTTAGATTTAAAATAGAGGGATCATATAGTTAATTATGTGAAATTTAACGGTCTCTTGTATGTATTTAATGGCCAAGTCATCATTGTTAATAACGGAGATAGACTAACGAGTTGACATTTGTAATTAATGAGAGATGGAATAGTTTATTTCAAAAATGTAAGGATCAAATAGTAAGTTTCCTCTATTCTAAACGGAAGTGTGCCACCGTGTCGGTATCGAAAATTGTGTACAGAATTTGATAATTAGGCCAAGGAATTAAGAATTCTCAACTCACCTTTCGCCGATTCATCACGCCATCCATTTTGGCAATCATTATTAATTGAAAGCTGACGACTAATTAAGGAGCTATTATGAAAAAGAACTAATACAAAGTACAAACCTATTAGCTAAAATTTTTATGTCACAATGATGTTAAACCCAGAAATATAATTAATTATATGCTAGACTCAGGGAAATGAATATGGAAAGCGGAAAACCTTTTTGGATAGTAATTAAGCTGTACACGCTCCAATTGTTTGTCAATATTTGTGTGTATATAGTTGTCGAAAATAATATTTGTTAGAGACAATTATATGAATTCAAAATAATTAAATGATAGAGGATTTAAAGACGCTATGAATTTTTTAAGCGTGTTCAAATTGAGAGGTTTTTTTTTTGGCTTTTCGGCTTTTATTTTCTTTCCAGATAAAAAAGATGTGGATAATTAGTTGACTATTTGGTATAATTAATAATGGTAGTTTATTTATTTATTTATTATACTAAATTTTAAGGAAAGTCAATGGCAGTTTGTTCATAATATCACAAAATAGCTACCGAGCAAGCTAGCTACCTCGTGGACAGGAACAACAGTTACGACAGTATAACAAGATGGGCTTATAATTGGAATTTGGAACAACGAATTACATTGATTTTCATAATTAAAGTTCAATATCATACTAATAATAATAATAAAGCTAAATTACACTTTAGTATCATATTTCATAGATCGATTTCACTTTAATATTATATTTTTTTAAAAAGTGGCAATTTAGTATCCGATTTTTTACATTTTAACTTTTTGGTACCTTATTCTTTTAAAAATGACATTTTCATATTATGTTCTTTGTAATGTTAACACTTTAGTACCCTAAAAAAGATAGAACAGGGTAACAAATCATGAAAGAACATGGTACCAAAGTGAAATTGGTCCATAAAACAGGGTGCAAAAATATCACTTTTGAAAGAACAGTGTACCAAAATGTTAACAGTACAAAGAACAGGGTATCAAAGTGTCACTTTTCAAAGAGCAAGGTACCAAAATGAAATTAATCCATAATACAAGATACCAAAGTGTAATTTACCCTAATAATAACACTGATTAGTTTATTTTAAGAATTACATCAATCTCTTTTTATATTCAATATAACTAGACAAAAGCACTATTTTCATCCTTGGCCAAGTGACCAACCATTAATTTTGTCTCTAATATTTTAAATTTTGGTCAATTTTATCTTTTGCTCTTACTTTAACCAAATATTAATGATAGAATTTACGTGACTAATGATACATAATATAAAATTAATAGGAAAAAAATTCAAATCCTAACTTAGATTGAAAAATATGATACAATCTGTTGTTAAATTATTGAAAGAAGATAGTCAAAGGATAAAATTGACCAAAGTGTAAAATATTGGGGATAAAATTGACAGCAACAAAAGATTATGGACGAATTTGACAGTTTGTGTAAAGTTTAGGGACAAGATTAGTACTTTTGCCCTATACCTATTATGTTTATTTTACTCTGTATTAATAATTTTTCATCTATTTACTTAATTTTATAATAAAAAAAATTATATACCACCTTAATTATTAGATTAGAAATATATACTAAACTATTCATATTTATTGTCAAATCAAATTATTAATTGTACCAACTATCAGATTTATTTTTATGGATAAAAAGTAAACTGACAAAGAAGTATAAGGCCCCGTTTGGATGCAAAGTTAATAAAGGAGGGGTAATAAAGAAGGATAAAGGATTGGGGAAGGTAATAAAGGAGAGGTAAAGGATTTGTGTTATAAAGGAGGTTTTTAGTAAATTGTGTTTGGGAAAATGAGAGATAAAGGAGGAATTATGATGTGAAATTATTTTAAAGGGTATGTAATGATTGTGGTGGGTTGAAATAATTGTATTGGTATTTTAAATTTGTATAGGGGTAAAAATGGTAAAAATAAAGGAGGATAAAGGAGTGTTGTTTTTGTGTTTGTTTTGGTGGTAGTAAAGTGGTATGAGTAATGATTGCCTCGAAATTTGTGCTAAAGGAGGAAGTTAATAAAGGATGTTTTTGGGGTGGTAAGGTAAAGGAGGATGGAGGTGTGAATGTGGGACCAAAATGTAATTTTTGAGTAGTGAATTGTAAACTTTTAGGGACTAGATTATATATTTTTCCTGTTTACTGTCTTTTAATTTTATTTTAAATTTTTGATACTACAAAAAATATTACCCATGTATATAATATAGGAGGGACCAAAATGTATATTTTCTGGGGTATAAATTATAGTTTTTTTCTTATAATTTCATTAATGTTTTTGAAATATGCTTATAAAAAAATATTATTAAAGTTGGACTAATCTGTAATTTTTTTTATTGTTGAATGGGATACCAAAAAAAATTACTCATATACTGAAAATGAAAAAAATAAAAGTGATAACATGCCGAGGGGATTCGAACCCGGTATCCTGAACATTTGCTGCATTGATTACAACCGCTGTGCCAGACACCCAAGTTTGGTATGTTGAACCAAACTTTAACTCTTATTCGGTGTAAACCTTCCATTGGCAAAAAATGCAGAGCTACACTTCAACCATACCCTAGCCGCACCAAATTTTAACTCTTATCCGGTGTAAACCTTCCTCTCTGTTTGTCTAGTTTATGTAAACACTGATTGTCAATGGAATTATTATTAACAAGCCAATACTCTCATTATTTCTGTACGTGTTTAACTAGACTTTTAACTTTTCAAATTATTATTAACAAGCCAATACTCTCATTATTTTACCATCTTAACATTTATGGAATTATGGTTCATTTGAAAAAAAGTATTTAAAGAAAATATAATAAAAGGAAAAAAAATCAGAAATTATTGAGAAAAATCTTGTACATTAAATAATAATAATGTAATATAACAAATGTGGGTCCCACATATGCAATCCCACTCCCACTCCGTTCATGCAGATTTCATATAACAAACGTGGGTCCCACATATTCATATTTTATTATTTTAAAATATATATAATAGGTAATTATAGGTAGTTGAGTAGGGATATGTTAGTAATTTTAGAAGATAAAGGAGAGATAAAGGAATGATAAAGGAGGAAAATAAAGGAGGTGGAGATAAAGGCCAAACAAACACCTATTGTTACTGTAGCTCTGGTAGTAAAGGAGTACTGGAAGATAAATGAGGATAAAGGAAGATAAAGAGACTTTAACGGCGCATCCAAACGGGGCCTAAGTTCTAACAAAAAAAAATTAAACTTAATGTTGTATTCATTATTTATTGTCTAATAGCGTCGACACATGGCAAAATTGGTGCAACACGTGACGTGAATGACAGGTTTGTGTGCAAGAAAAAATAAATGAAAAAAATGTTGATGAGATGTTTAATCATTAAGCCATCCACTTACTACCTAGATGGTCCCTTGGGCCACTCGGAATAATATGGACGAGATGTTTAATTCATTTGTATGGACAAACACATGGGTACAGTTAAAGTTATATAATTTTTTTAAGGGTAAAATACATGAAAGGTAACTGTGGTTTGGCCTAATCTCACTTTTATGACGTGTGGTTTCAAAAGTTGCACATAAGGTACCTGTGTGTTTCGCCGTTAAACAGAAGCAGTACTTGTGTAATTTTCCGTTAAAGAAAGGGCTGTTTTGCTATTTTGGCCAAATTTGGGGGGCAAAAAAGTAATTCTGATGCAAGGAGAAAGAGGCTAGATCCATAGTATTGCCCAAAAACATTTAAATTCTTTCAAAACAGTCCCTAAAACTCAAAAGTTCTAGAAATAGAGATTTTTGAAAAAAATTATATTGTTGGATTCATTAAAAATAGTAGGTTCCAAATATATATTTTCCTTTCAAAAATATTATATCTATAATTTATTATTTCTTACTCAAAAGTGTCTTATAATAAAATTAAAATGAAACACGGATAAAATTTTTTTGTCAGGTTGCTCTCAAAATTTAACCACAAGCTCATAAGGACTTCTAGATTAACTACACAATTTACTTTTAAGTCAAATGCTAAGTCTAATGTCTAACATGGTACCTTGGGGTATTACAAAAACCCTCTTCGATCTGCAATTTCAACAATCCTAATTTCATCAAATCAAATTAGAAACCCTAAATTTTTGAAATTGCTTCAAAATCCGCCGAGAAATTTGGAGATGATAATTTCGGGTGATTTCTGATTAATGTATATTTATGTGTGTGTGTGTGTGTGATTTCTAATTTAATTTGATGAGTGGAATTTGAAATTCGTATGAGAAATGAGAGTTTGTTGAGTTTATGGGAAGAAGATGATGATGAAGATGAAGAAAGTGTTGAGTTTCATCGTTTAATGTTCAAAATATGAAGCTAATATGTAGTTCAAGCTTCAACAAAACTACAGGTACCTAATGTGCAACTTTTGAAACCACAAGTACTACTTTTTCCGTCAAAAATTTAACGGAAAATTACACAAGTACTGCTTCTGTTTAACGGCGAAACACACAGGTACATAATGTGCAACTTTTGAAACCACACGTTATAAAAGTGAGATTAGGTCAAACCACAGGTACCTTTCTTGTATTTTACCCTTTTTTTTAATTTTCATAAGAAATTTATTTAGTTGGCAGCATATTGATAAGGATATAATGATGGATTTGAGGCGCTCAACAGAGCACTACCTGTGAAATTGTTTGTCATCATGTTATCTGGGTGATACTTTATGTTAATTAATTACCACCCGGTCCTCACTCAAAGACATTGATTAAATATTGTAATTCACTAGCTATTTCACTTAACTCCATTCGGTCTAATCTATAGACCCCGACTTCAATATATATAATTTTAATGTTTATTTAAAGCTCGGGAATTCCATACTTCCATTGTAAACCAAGTTGCATGAATAACAGTTGGTAAATACTGTACAAGCTAGAGCGGTATTCTAAGAAAACAATATGATAGACGCACTTAACAACTAATTAGGCTAGGATTGTGTTGATGACTTGTTAGGTTGTCATTCGACATTATTAATCAACGAGTTTATTATCTCACACCCATGCAATTGATATAATATATATAGGCCACACATGTAGCTCTCACAATCCTACTCTTATGGTAGCTACTACGTGCTAGATTATGAAGAGTTGCTTTTGTTGTCATACATGTCAATGTGTTAGCACTTAGCACAGAATAATAAATTTATATAAATAATTGAGAGTTAAGTTACATAAACTTTCCACGTGAAAGTTGTGTGAGACTGTGAGTGTTCGTTCAAAACTTATGTTAAGTAGGCTTTAAAAGTTTTTTAGTGTAAAAGTTATTGTTTCTACCTGGCCATTATTTTTATAGTTAACTAATTAATTAAATAGTAGATGATATACCTATAGGCAAAGAGCCTTGGCTACCCCTAAACTAGGAGCTCACAATATCTTTATTTAGACAAGGTTGGAAATGTCGTGAAAGAAGGGAGATTTCTCTTTTCCTTTCCTGGGAATAGTCTTAGGATATAGCTTGGTAGAATTGAAGTAATGGGTCTCTTCGTACTAGTCATGATCACTTTAAGTAAGTAAGGTAAGGATTTAGTCTTTAGTAAATAAAGTAGTATTCTATTAAGCTCAAATCCCATCACCTTCTAGTCTCATTAAAATACCATGCATAGGGGCCATTATGAAAAGTGAATAAACTAGTGAAGGACCAAATTACAATTTGGGCCTTAGAGGGAGACATGGAGAGCGACGTGAGTGGAGGAGAGGAAAAGAAGAAAAGAAAGGAAGAAAAAGAAAGGAAAAGAAAGAGAGAGGGGCCCGTGGGAAGAAGAAATAAAAGAGAGGGAGAAGAGGCAGTAGGTGGGAAGGGAAGAGGAAAGAAAAAAGAGAAAGAAAAAAAAGAGAAGAGGAAGAGAAGAAAAGGGGAGAGTCGGAAAAGTTGGGGACTATTTTGAGGTAGTCCTAAGAGAGTTTAATTTCTCTCCATTATATTCAGTATGTGAGAGAGAGTATACCATTCCCATGAGTCTGAGCTCAGTAGAACACGCTCTAATTTATTCTAAGACTAAGTCCTCTTGTTTTATTAAGTTCTTACTTTAAGTGCTTTACTTCTCCTTCACTAAGAGCCTCCCAAGTACTATTTTCATATATCTGTTCTAACCCTCTATTTTTCTCTGATTTATTGAATTGCTCTGGACCTCCAAGTTCGAACTCCTAGAACAGTTATAAATAATGAAATTGTGATAATAGATCTTACAACATCTAATTAACAACCTTACAACTTCTATCTACGTTTTTTTTTTGTGTGTGGGTGGCTACAATTGACAAAGAATGGAATGAAAGTAGTGGTCTATTATTATATATAGGGCAGATTGTGTGAGAAGATAGCATAGCGGCATAGCCCAAAGTCCCAAAGTAGGTACATGTTGTAGCAGCCTAGCTACTAGCTAGTGTGAGAAAAAAAGAAAAAAAGAAGAGATGGTGAGTGTGAAAGGGCTTGTTGAATCGAATAGTCTTAACAATGTTCCGTGGAATTATGTGTGTCTGAAAACTGCAGAGGATTCCATGTTCTCAGAATCAGAGACGAATATGATTCCCACAATTGACTTCTCCCACCTTACATCCTCTGATCCAAACCAACGTACAAAAGCAATCCAACTACTTGGACAGGCTTGCACCGATTGGGGATTCTTCGTGGTACAAACATTTATATAAATATAATAAGAGGAATTTACTATTTAGTCCCTCCTTTTTTATTAAATTAACGATTTAATCCTTTATTTATTTTACATACATATTTGTATGCTGGTTAGTATATATTATGAATGTGAAAGCATGGGTTATTATATTGTAGGTAATAAACCACGGGGTGTCAGAGAGATTGAGGGAAGAGGTGGTGAAGGGAGGGGAAAGGTTTTTTGATATGACAGAAGAAGAAAAGAAAGAATATGCGGGAGACAATCCATTGGATCCCATAAGATATGGGACAAGCTTCAATCTCACAGTTGATGAGACTCTGTTTTGGAGAGATTATATCAAACTCCAAGTCCATCCTCTCTTCCATGCTCCTCCTAATCCCCCTGGTTTCAGGTTAATTTCCATCACTTCATATCATCCATTACTTCTTCCTTTCCATATATATATATATATATGTTTCCTTCCTCACATATATCCTACTCATATATATATATATATAGGCAAAAGTATTCATTTCTTCTACACATGTTGTCAATTTCGTCTCCAATCTTTTTTCGCTGTTAATTTTGTCCCCAATATTTTTTGCTGTCAATTTCGTCCCTAATCTTTCACATTTTGGTCAATTTTATCATTTTCTCTTACTTTAGCCAAATATTAACGACAAAATTTATGTGGCTAACGAAATATAATGTAAAATTGATAGAAAAAGAAACTCAAATCCTAATTAACTTAGATTCAAAAAAAAGATGCAGTCTGTCGTTAATTTATTAAAAGAAGTCAGTCAAAGGATAAAATTGACGAAAATGTGAAAGATTGGGGACGAAATTGACAGTTGATGTAAAGTTTGAAGACGAAATTGACAGCAAAAAAAGATTGGGGATGAAATTGACAGTTGGTGTAAAATTTGGGGACGAAATNTATATATAAAAAAAATTTTATAGCAAGTATTTAAAGAATATATCACCTATTTGGTGAGATAAATGAATAGCTATGATGAATTTGATCTATTTTAATTCTGTTTCTTAACTTTATAATCAAAGTTGTAAAAATTGGACATATTAGCGCTGGTCTAACTGATATAACCGTTGTCCGATGAATAGCTATGAAGTCATTTGATTTTACCGTAAGTTTAACCAATCCAACAAATTAATTCATTACACTAAAGACCTCTTCAAAGAATATTATGTCACTTCACTTGTTGGAACATGTTACATCATAAAATTATCTTTAATTTAATAATTGCTCAGAATTGTAAAATATTCGTTATTTTTAATCAACTTTCAACGTAGGTCTCATGCTAATTTCATTTTCCTCATCTCTGTTTTCGTCCTTTAGTTCTTCTCATCTTCTGAATAAGCATAAACTACTCTTCCGCATAATTGCATGATGCATTCACTTTCCATTGACTTTATCATGTATGTCTTTGTGTCTCCTTAAAATATCTTATATTTCTAAGTATATATAAATTAAATAGACCACCTTTATCAGAATATTCTATTAATCATAAATATTTGGGCCAAATATTATGGTGATGGATAAGGATAGGTGTGAATATGCTTGTCCCAACTATATCAAAAGGGAAAAATAGTTAGGTAATATATATATATATATATCTTTATCATATAATATTCTTTTTATTATAAGTTTTATTTATATTATTTTTATTCTGAAATTAGTTATACAAAATATTTTTTTCTTAATAATTTCTTTACTATAATCAATAAAACAAAAAATACTTGCCATGCGGCTTTATTAGATTGATGAATTTTTTTAAATAAAAAATAAGGAATATTGCATAAGATTGGTCCATGCTAAAACTAACCCCTGCGTTCGGTCCATACTTCACACGGCTTTGGATCCCCTGGGCGTGTGATGTGGCAGGAGCCAATGGGAGTGCGCCATGTGGCGTCACCTGCACACGTGACGTCACGTGGCATAATCTCATTGGCCCCTGCCGCACCGCACGCCCTGCGATACGGCAGGGGATCCGTTCCCACTCCACACAACCTTGGTTGTCTGACTCAAAACGAAAGGACTTGCTTCACTACCTTTGTGATTGAATTGTACGTGTCATACCTTCCCCTCACCACTGTGTTATTCCTTTTTTTAAAAAAAGAATATTTTTTTTTCAACAGAAGCTTCAAAATAGTACTACATACTCGCTTGCGAGTACCGGTTTGTGATGAGAGTGCATTGTTGTCATGTGTACGACAAATACTGTTTGTATTATAAGGGGTAAATTACACTTTAGTACCCCTGTAGTTTGACCTTATTTCATTTTGGTACCATGTGGTTTGAAACTTGACACTTTGGTACCCTATAGTATTCTTCATTAACACTTTGGTACCCTTTGGAGCTATTTTGTAATTTGAATCATAACAAGTTTTGCAAAAATTATATATTGACCTCAAAAAGTTTTCAAAAAATTACAAATAGGTCCCTAGATACATATTATCTAGGGACTAAAATGAAAACTTTAAAAAACAATTTGGGGTCAATATAGAATTTTTGCAAAATTTGTTATAGTTAAAATTACAAAATAGCTTTAAAGGGTACCAAAGTGTTAAAGGAGAATACCACAGGGTACCAAAGTGTCAGATTTCAAACCACACGGTACCAAAGTGAAATAGGGTCAAACTACAGGATATCAAAATGTAATTATTATAAGACTATGCATTCATGATGTTAGGAATTGAGTGAATAGTTTTGGGCAATTAAGTTTAAACACTGATGTAAAACTGTATGTGTTTGAGAGAGTACAGCGATATCATAGAAGAATACTGCAGAAAAAGTAGGGAAGTGATTGATGAGCTACTGAAAGGGATATCGAAAAGCCTGGGCCTAGAAGAAAACTACATCCACACGAAGATGAACGTGGAATTAGGGTTCCAAGTGTTCGTAATCAACTATTACCCACCATGTCCAAAGCCTGAGCTAGCAATGGGCCTGCCAGCCCACACAGATCACGGGCTTCTCACACTGCTCATGCAAACCCAAGTTGGTGGGCTTCAGATCCAACACAATGGCAAGTGGGTCCCTGTTGATCCCCCACCCAACTCTTTTCTAGTCAACACAGGGGATCACATGGAGGTATCACTATCAATATTCAATATTGCTTATTCAATCTAATTAAGTTTAAGGATAAATTTCACTTTGGTACCCTGTAGCTTGAAACTTGACGCTTTGGTACCCTGTGGTATTACCACTTTAGTACCCTTTGGAGTTATTTTGTAATTTTAACCATAACAAATTTTGCAAAAATTACACATTGACCCCAAAAAAATTTTCAAAAAATTACAAATAGGTCCCTGAATACATATTATCTAAGGACTAAAATGAAAACTTTAAAAAAATTTTGGGGTCAATATGTAATTTTTGTAAATTTTGTTATGGTTAAAATCACAAAATAGCTTCAAAGGGTACCAAAGTGTTAATGAAGAATACCACATGGGTACCAAAGTGAAATAGAGTCAAACCACATGGTACCAAATTGTAATTTACCCTAAGTTTAAATTGTTTTATTTGAGAATATTTTATGTTATGTGTGGTTAATTAGATATTGAGCAACGGGAAATACAAGAGTGTGGTGCATCGAGCTGTAGTGAATAAGAACTTGGCTAGGATCTCTGTAGGGACAGCACATGGTCCTTCATTTGACACCATTGTCAATCCTGTGCCTCAACTTGTTACTCATGATAATCCTCCTGCTTATCGTGCCATTAAATATAGGGATTACTTGCACCTTCAACAGAGCAATCCACTCAATGGAAAAACTTGCTTGGATCGCATTCGCATTTGAATTTATCTATATCCATTGCAATTAATCCCATATATATATGTATGTGCTTCATGTTAAGTGTGTTATATTATAATTATTATTATGTGCCAACACTATTAGAATTCTCGTCTTCATCAAACTCAAACAGCCTCAGGCTCTCTTGGTTGTTATGTTATGGTTACATGTACAGAACATTCGTTCTTGTGCCATGAACCATGCGTAATTAATTGCACCTTTATCCTTTTTTATTGGCAATTTTGCGCTTCTTCCTTTAGAATGATTGTCTTTTCCTAATACCCAATGTATCCGCTATTTCTACTCCTTCCAATTGCCACTCTTCCCCACAATGCCGGATCAACGATTGCAATTAGGGACGATGATGGGTAGGGTATGGATAGGGTACTATGATATCCGGAATCATACCCGGATGTGAGCGGGTATCAAAATCAATCCCCATACCCATACCCGTTGGGTAGTCTAATCCCCATACTCGCACCCAGACCCGGAAAAATTTTAAAATAAATTATTTTTTGTTAATATAAAATTTATATTTATTCAATTTTTTTATCCATAACTACTAAAAATAAAAAATAAATCATAAACATGAATGCATTACTAAAATATTTCAATATTTATAAAAACTTTAATATTTTTTCAATAAAAAGTGTTAAAGTATTATTTTTTTTATATAGAAAAATATATTTATTATTACTAATGGGTATATGGGTAGGGTACGGGTAGGGTATCACCATACCCAGACCCGTACCTATTAAGGATGGGTCCGGGTCTAGACCCATACCCATAGAGTAAATTTCAAAGTCCCCATTGAGTATGGGTATTTTGATATCCCTAATTACAATGGACCAAATAAAACATGTCCACCTATGATGGTAGGAAGTTTTTCTTGTATAACTTATGATATTAATAGACCTCATCCTCCATTTTTGAATTCATCCTCCATTTTTTTTAAAAAAAAAGTAAAAGCAAATAGAACGAAATAATCAAAGTAAAGTGACGAATTATTGAAGTTGTGAAACAAAACAGGTTTTTTTTTAGTATTCTCCACACAAAAGTCTTCAATAGACTTTTTTCTTTAAAAACAAATAAAAATGGGAGCAAACCCCCTTTTTGGTCCCTCAATTGTTACTGAGTCGAGGAATCGGTCCCTCAATTGTGGGAAACTACAACTCAGTCCTTCAACTGTACAATCCCGTTTACGTTTTGGTCCCTCACGTCTGGTCGTTAGTGATAGAGGTGTTAAGTGATGACATGTCACCGTTATCTGCTCAGGTGGCTGTTATCTGCTGAGTTGACATCCAAATTATATATCCTACTCATTTTTCATTTTACACCTCATAAAAAAGGACTTGTATGCAACATAGTATAACATTTTAATATCAGAAACACAAAAAAAACAAGGACCATTATGAAGTTTTCACACTCTCCTCTTCTGTTGGGAAATCGCCATGCACACATCGCAGCGGAAACGGATATAAAATTAAAAATTTAAACCAAAACATAATAAAACAAGGCACATAGCGATCTCTTTCCCAATGAATTCGCTATATGGATCTGTATCAGTGTAAGGACAAGGATTTTACCCAAATCGATCGGCAGTTCTTTGCGTTTACGAATATGAGGAGTCCACTCCGAGTGTGCTCCCTCCACCGGTGATCCACACGAACAGTTTGGCAGATGCCTAGGTGCTAGCCTCCTTCACTTCTCCAAGTGAACCAGGAACCTTATCTACGATGTTCTTGAATTCAAGAACAATTCTTGAATTCCAAGAACTAGTTGGCGCCTATAATCAAGAATCTTATTCTTGATCTCACACAACCTCAACACACAAATCCTAAAACACTTTTAGGTTTGCGCCACTTTCTCTCTCTAGAAACTAGGGTTGTGTTTTCTCTCTCTCTTCACCAAGACTCAAAACAATTTTGCTCTTTGTGAAAATGGCTAGCTAAAATCGAAATTCCAAGAATGTGAGAGACTCCTTATGCAAGTCGACTTTAGCTCCTTATATATAGGGTTTGAGGTTTTGATAATTATAATTAGGGAATCCCTAAATTATAGGATTATCAAATTATTAAATTATGAGATTACAATAATATCATAATTTTAGGACTTGAATTCCTAATTATAATATTACCTTAATATTATAATTTGAATTCAAATGCAATCTTGGAGAATCAAATTGGAAGATCAAATCTTCCCAAAANAATGGTCAAATGACATAATTACCCTTATAATGATTTAAATTTATAATTTAAAAATATATCATATATTTTAATTTTAAATCTTTTTACAAGCTTAATTTTTTATTTTACGATGTTTTATTCTTACAAATTTATTAGTTTAATTTTTGTTCAATTATACATTTTTGGTTCATCTATTTTTATTTTGTTATATCAAGTTAATACATTAAAATTTAAATAAATATTTTTAAACTATAAATTTGAATAAAATTATTAACAAAAATCAAAATTAATGAAAAACGGATATAATAAAATGGTCATCCCATAACAAAGTTTAGAGAGTTCAGAATGGTGATTTAGTCGCAAGAGAAGAGATGAATATAGTTTTGGTTTTTTTAGTTAGGGTTACCAACATAATTATAAATTTAAAATACAAGATGTTTTAAATTATAAAATTAGCTAGATATAAGGGTAGATAGATCATTCAAAATTATTTGATTATTTTATAAAACATGTGCAACTCACATGAGACTTAAAAGATATAAAAGATAACGGTGTTACTAACAGTGAAGGTAAATTACTACGAAATTAATAGATTAGGGGGGACATTGCAATTGAATACATAGTTCAGGGTGAGTAAATGCAATTTCCTCTTATTTTACAAATATTTTATTTTCGTTTTGTATTTATTTTTATTTATATATAGTTATTCATACGTTATTCCTCTCATATTATCTTTTTTAAAAATCAAATTAATGTTTAGAATAAAAGATAATTTTATTTTATTATAAAATCAAATAATTGTATAGTTACATTAATATAAAAATAAGGGTAGATTATATTTTAGTATCCTGCGATATAGATCAGATTCACTTTAGTACACTGTTCTTTCAAAAATAATATTTTATCATTATGTTTTATTCATTGTTAGTACTTTGATACTAAAAACTCGTATTTTATTACCTTTTGATGTAAAAATAAACCATATGCATGTTATGCCTATGGTAAAAAATAGAAAATCTACCTTCCTAAACTCAATTTCATAATTCAACCCAAAAAAACAGGATTTAGTATGTATGTACTTGAGATCTAGATTTTTACTTATAAGGAGAGACGTAGAAATATACAAGGATAAGAAGGAGCATGTTGTACGACATGAGGCAAGTCGAAATTGATGCCATGAATATGAGGATCTTTTGAAGTTATCAATTTTAGAGTAATCCCAAGACCACCACCAACATCCACAAGTCGATGAATTTTGGCTTACACTTTAAAAGCACGAGCTTTTTGGTGCTCTTAATCCTCACCGTCCAATTTCTGTGCAAAGTGTAATTTTATATTTTCTGTTTGTTATTATTTGTATGAAATGAAGAGAGAGAAACAAACAAAAAACAAGTTGCTCATGCAAGTGCTTTTGGTAGCATAGTCCAATCGTGGCTCAAAACATGTGAGTCGTGGGTCCGGTCGAACGCAATTACCTCCTTCCAAAATTGATTTTTTTCAGTTGGGACCAAAACGGACGAGTGAATACAATCCACAATTATTTTATCACAATAATATATAATCAACTTCATAAAAAAAACAATATATAATCAACAAAAAAAAGCTTTATTTGTATGGGCATTTATATTAACCAAAACGATGTGTTCCACTATTTTTCTTTTTTGCTTCAATTCCCCAACCCCAAAAGTATACAACTCCTGTTAAAAAATGACACTAGTAATGCTATGTTCTTTTTCTCTCATTTTTCTTAACCAGTCCGGTGATCATGTATCATTCTTTTCTTTGCTTCCTTAAATAAACGACCAAACCTCATTCCTTTAATTAAATTAATCATCAACTATATATACCAACTGCTTCCTATAGTAAATGAAGGACAACAACTAATTCTATGAAAGGCCCTGTTGAAAATGAAGGATTTGAAATCTCAATTGGATCACTCGATGAATAGTAACAATACATTTAAGAGATGAAGGAAAATCACATAAATGAGAAATGAATGTTTTGTAATTTGAAAAGTTGATAAATGCATTAGATTAGGACTTCTTGGGTGACAGTGGATAAAAGTAAGGTAACAGCTTGGAGAAAAGGTTAATTAGTGAGGAGAAGGAAGTTATGGAAAAATATGGGAGAGAGGTTTATAAAGCTTTGAAGAGTTGCGATTACAAGCAGATAAGTTCGTAGACTTCTGAGGGGTTGTGATTATAAGCAAACATCAAGGATTGAATGGACATATAGTGGAGGATAGTGCAATTAGATTAATTGGTCAAAAATATTTTAGGAAAATAAAATTGACACAAATCCGTATTTTTAAGTAGTAAAGATTTTGAATTATTTTATATATTATGTTTAAAATAATATATTTTATACTATAATTTTAAAATACCGATTAACAGAAAGCTCCTCAGACATATATAATAGTATATATATATATGCCTCAAGTCCGGATTCAGTCTCAAGATCTTTTTGAGATACCCCAACGCATGCTTAGTGCACTTTTTAAGCTTGGAAGACTTTTGTGCAAGATAAATTAATTAAAAGTTATAACTGTGTATAGGCAATGTATCTGGATCTTTCACATTTGTTTCCAACAAATTGAGTCAAATGACACTTATTATATTATTGGTTTTTCTCTAGATTTGGATTTCATTTCTCATATTGATTCCAGACACAAAATCTCTTACATAGGACAGTATATTTGGTTAATAAAGGAATTGAAGTATAGATATGGGATTTAATGGAAGAGGCTAATCTTTCTTGGAGAATAGTGTATATATAGATATAAAATATAATATTATAATAGTTCCAGTTGTATCATAAAACATTATCTTTAAAAAATATCATGTAACCTCTTAAAAATTAGAAAGCATTACTCTTTAAGATTAAACAAACTCTTTTGTTTTTAAACAATGACACAAAACATCAGAAACTAGAATTCTGTAAGTTGTTTCATCTCTAAGTCCTAAGATCATCCGCACCTTTTGTTTTTCTTTATAATGAAGATCATCTACACTTAGATCAACATATACACAATATATAGACAAAATTATGGGAGGCTATTAAAATGATTTAATTATACATTAAACCATTTTAATACTCGTATACATATTTAAAACTTATAAGCTAGTAAGCTATTATTATTTTTTTATATGTAACCTTCAAGAATTTAATCATCATAAAATAGTTATTTTAAGATAAGCAATAATTATTAGAAAATAATAACAACAATAGAAACATTTTGGGTCTTCATTGATCTAAGAAAGGTGAGACTTTATTTGACGCACACAAACTCAATATTTCTAACAATCTCTCGGTCTATAATGTAAATCTAAATTCGAATTCTTATTAAAAAAAAGGGCAAAATACACAAAAGGGCCCTGTGGTTTGGCCCTTTTTCAGTTTGGGTCCCTGTAGTTTAAAACCTTACGGTCAGGGTCCTGTGGTTTGCTCCGTTTTCAAATAGGGTCCTAGGAGCTTTTCTCCATCCAACTTAACGGTGCACATGTTTTGCACATGACCTCTACCCCCAATCTCTTATTTTTTCATCTCAACCACTTTTGCACTTTTGCACTTCTTCTTCTTCTTCTTCTCGGCTGGTTATTGCATCTTCAATGTCTTACGACAAGGAGCTCGCTACTGCAAAGAAAGCAGCATCTCTCGCTGCTCGTCTCTGCCAGGCATTATCCATCCCTTCCGCATTCTTTACTTGCTTTCTTTCTTCGATTAGAAATGGGGGTTGTTGCTTGAGAATCATGGGGATTACTTGTTTACGGGAATTTGGGTTGTTTTCAAGTTGTTCGGAATCTGAAATGCAGTTTTGAATTATTGTTATTATTATTATTATTAAGAATATTGTGATGCGATACTGATGGATGCTGGTTTTACTTGTGATTGTTCTTTCAGAAAGTGCAAAAAGCTCTGTTGCAGTCTGATGTTGAGATGAAAAAATTAGAAATTGGGGGTAGAGGTCATCTGCAAAACATGTGCACCGTTAAGTTGGAGGGAGAAAAGCTTCTAGGACCCTATTTGAAAACGGAGCAAACCACAGGACCCTGACCGTAAGGTTTTAAACCACAGGGACCCAAACTGAAAAAGGGTCAAACCACAGGGCCCTTTTGTGTATTTTGCCCTAAAAAAAATGTCAACATTTAATGTCCTACAATAATTTAGAAAAAATTAATTTCTAAAAGAAATTACTTAATTACAACAAAATTAAAAAATACAACATTATCCAGATTGCAAATTGCAAATTAAGTAACAAATATGATACTAAACACACCTCATAAGGGAAACAATTTAATATATTATTTGAAGAACTCCATGACCCACAAGTTACAAACAGAGCATTCATATCGAACTCCACTAAATCCAGCTGATTTTGCCAAATTGTTAAACTCTTGTTCACTTCGCTCTTTGCCTCCTGAATTTTGAGTCATCATAAGAACATCCATTTGGGACACAAACTTCATAGTAGAAGAAGTTTGTGGTGTTATGGGATAAAGTGCATCCACCACTATCACCTTTCCCTCATTAGGAATGGCATCGTAGCAATTCTTCAAAAGTTTCAAACACCATCCATCACTCCAATCGTGAAGTATCCACTACATAAAGTTAATCTAGCTGATTACATATATATGGTATGTATGTATATATTTATATTATAGGGGACTAAAAATATAACATATGTGTGAATGAGGGGGGAATGCCGGTTTTCAATTATAATTTTTCTCTTTTCTTATTAACAATCACATTATCACATTTTATCTTATACAATCTTAATTCTATTTTTAGTTAAATATTGTGAAATTTCATTTGACATACTCATACTCATATTATACAATATAATGTCTATGTCTACATATGGCATTACTAATAACTCACCTTCATGAATATGGCATCTCCTTTAGGCACACTTTCAAACATGTCTCCTCCCACGTGTTCCACTCCTGAAACATGACGTACGTATAGGCTTATGAAGGTAAGACACATCGACACATTGCCTTAATATTTAATTTTTAAAAGATTATTGAGTTGATAATATAATTTTTTGTAAGTTAAAATTTATAATTTAATATTTAAAAGATCAAAATAACATATTTCAAAGATTAAATTGTCAATTCAATAATCTTTCAAATATCAATATGTTAATTCACTTTTTTTATATATAATATAGGGAAGAATTAGTCATTATTTAAGGTTGTAATTAAGACAAATTCAAATAGTTCTCCACATAAAAATATTTATTACAAACTTTCATTCCTATGAAGATTCTTGCCTGGAACACTAGAGGAGCAGCCAGCTCTGACTTTAGGAGAGCTTTCCTAGATCTGCAGCGTAAATATTCCCCTGACATCGTTATTCTCACTGAAACTAGACTTAGTGGACTGAGAGCTCATTCCATCCTCTCCTCTCTCGGCTATGAAAACTTCATTAAGATTGATGCAATGGGTTTCTCTGGAGGGATCTGGCTCCTTTGGCACCCTCATCTGGTATCCATTGAACCACTTGCATCTTCCTTTCAAGAGCTTCATTGCAAAGTGAAGATAAACAATCACTTTTTCATACTTTCTGCTATATATGCTAGTCCTTGTTATGACATTAGAAAAAAACTTTGGGACAGTCTTTCTATAGCCTTTCATAACTTCTCTCTCCCGTGGTTAATCTTAGGTGACTTTAATGATATAGCCTCTTCTAAAGAAAAATTTGGTGGTAGACCACCAAACCTTCAAAAAATGCTCCATTTTAATAACTTTCTTAACAGCTGCAACCTAGTGGACCTTGGCTTCAAAGGTCCTCTTTTCACTTGGACAAATAACAGAGAATTCGGTAAGATTATTAGAACTAGAATTGATCGTTGCCATGCCAACCCTTCCTGGATTCAACTCTTCCCCAACAACACGGTTACTCATTTGCCTCGTACCCATTCTGACCATTGTCCTATACTTCTTAGCGTAGACAACTCAAACAGAACCTCTCATAAATTCTTTAGATTAGAAACCTTTTGGTTAAATCATCCTACTTTCCCTGACCTCATTAAATCTGTTTGGAATAACAATCTTTATGACATTAATGATAACATCTATAGTATTCAGAAAGAAATTAAACTTTGGAGCCAAAAAAACTTTAAAAATATCTTTCATGAGAAAAAACAACTTTATGCTAGAATCCTTGGACTCCAAAACATCCTATGCACCAACCCCCTTCCACAACACCTTATTCTAGAGAAAAACCTCCAAAATAAACTCTCTTGCATTTTAAAACAAGAAGAAGAACTCTGGCACATGAAATCTAGATATGATTGGATCTCTTTAGGAGACAGAAATACAAAATTCTTTCGTCAAAAAACGATTATTCGTAGAAACAGAAATAATTTCTTAAGTCTTACTAGAGAGGATGGTACCATTACTTGGGATCATTCTGAAATTACTAGCACCATCTTTCAACACTTTAAAAATATCTACTCTTATACCTCTCCACAAAACCATCACCCTCTCTCGCTAGATACCCTGCCGTGCCTCACTGACAACCAAAAAACTTCTCTTCTATCCCCCCCTTCAGATGTAGAAATAAAAACAGCATGTATGCAACTTCATCCTCTTAAAGCTCCAGGAGAAGATGGTCTCCACGCCATCTTCTATCATAAAAACTGGAACTTGATCAAGGACCAAATCATAAGAAACTTTCAGAATATCTTCTCTACTTGGTCTATTCCCTCTTCTTGGGGAAACACCATCCTCTGCCTTATCCCAAAAATTAAAAACGCATCAAAACCTTCACATCTTCGGCCTATAGGACTTTGCCTCACACATTATAAAATTTTAGGCAAACTTATTTCAAATAGACTAAAACCTTATCTCTCAACTCTCATCTCACCCTTTCAAGGTGCCTTCCAACAAGGAAAACACACAAATGATCTCTTCATAACCGCCCACGAAATTATGCACTCTATGAATCTATCAAAATCAAAACAAGGATGGATGATCATTAAACTTGACATAACCAAAGCTTTTGACACTATCTCGTGGAACTTCATCCTTGACATGCTTTCTCTCTACAATTTTCCTCTTCAATGGATCTCCCTTATTCATTCTATCTTTGAATCCTTCACCTACACTCCTATCATAAACGGTAAAAAACTACCCTCTTTTAAACCTCAACGAGGAATAAGACAGGGAGATCCAATCTCCCCTTATCTCTTCATTCTTGCTATGGAATTCCTAAATCATTCTATTCTCCATGAAATTCAAAACAACAATTGGAAACCCTTCTCTTTTCGCAATAATAACCAGAATATTAAGTTCTCCCATCTTTTCTTTGCAGATGACATTCTCCTCTTTGCTAAAGCAACAAAAAGAAACATTAACACTATCAACTCCTGCTTACAATCTTTTTCCAAACTCTCTAACCTGAACATCAATCTTGATAAATCAAAACTCTAGTTTTCTAAAACTGTTCCCTCTGACTTTAAAACTCTGGCAGAGAATACTCTCTCCATCCCCTCTTCATCAACCCTGGGAAATTACCTTGGCCTACCCCTTAAACCAAATTACAAAAAATCTGACTTTACCTTCATCATAAATAATCTTAATACGAAACTTCAGGGCTGGAAAAGAAATACCCTCTCTATGGCAGGTAGAATCCAACTTATAAACTCGACTCTCTCTTCTATCTCTTCACACTCTATGCAATCCTTCTCCCTTCCTACCTCCATTCATAATCATATTGACACTATCTCTAGAAATTTTCTTTTGGGACATAATGACAATACAAAAAAAATCCATCACATAAACTGGGATTCTGTCACTAAACCAAAAAATTTAGGTGGCTTAGGTTTACGGAAATCAAAATACATAAATGCTTCCTTCATGGCTAAATTAAAATGGAACATTCAAACCAAAAACAATAATCTTTATTCTTTTGTAATTAGACTTAAGTATGGTGATAACCTTGATAAAAACAATAACAATAAATCTTACATTAGAAGAAGCCTTGACAAAGACCTTGGTATTTTAAAAAACAACTCTATCTGGATTATTGGAAATGGAAATTCTTTTAATTTTTGGGAAGACCATTGGTTACCTTGTGGCCTTCTTAGAAATTGTATCTTTGGCCCTATTCCCTTATCTCATCTTGATAGCACCTTCTCCTCCTACCTAAATCATCTTGGTAACTTTGACTTTTCTCTCTTACCTTTTGATATCCCCTTAGAGATAAAACACCACATAATGGGAACCCCTTATGACCTCTCTAACTCCCTCTCGGACTCCCTGTCTTGGTCACCTAATACTAACGGTATTTTTACTACTTCTTCTGCTTATCTCAGTATTTTCAAAAATCAACAAATTCTGGATTTAAATTGGATTTGGAAAACTAGTCTTCCCCCCCGTTATTGCATCTTTATTTGGCAAGTTTATAATAATGCTATTCCTACTAAAAAGAACCTCTTTTCAAAAAACTGCATACAATCACCTTTATGCTCTCTTTGCAACAATGCCATTGAAGATTTAGACCACTTATTCAAAACCTGTCCTCAGGTAAGTATCATCTGGAACTTTTTATCTCCTCTTGATAGTAACAAAAATCTGCCCTTCCCTGAATGGTTAAAATACCATTGCAATCATAAGAAAAAATTCAAATATAATATAAACTGGAACTCTTTCTTCCAGGTCCTTCTTAGAAACATTTGGCTCGCTAGAAACAAGTTTATCTTCTCCAAAAAAAGCTTTCATACCTAGCAGAATCATTCATATCTCTTTATCTGAATGTATTGAATTTCTTCATCTCTGTTCTAATTTCAATCCCCCTCCCCACTCTACTACTATACATACGTGTTGGCACAAACCTTCCCCCCCCCCCNCTAAATGTACAAGAGATGAAAACAGGCCACAATTATTTTACTTCTTTTCTTTGGGCCTTCCACAATTATTTTATCACAACAATATATAATCAACAAAAAAAGAAAAACAGCTATGCTTAATAATCGAATTTCAGAAATCAGCGATGCTTAATTGACATTTGGAATTTAAAAAATGGTTAAAACTTCATTTGGTCCCTTTTTTCTTTTTGTTTTGAAATAGTCTTTTATATTTTCATAATTTTTCACTTTTACTCTCAAATCCACTATCGAAACACGATTTAACATTTATTGTTCAAGACCCCATGACTGAATTTAAAATTAACTTTTAATTTCGAACCCGTCGCATTTTAACTTAAAATGGTAGAGGTATAATCCGTTTAATTATAAAATAAGTGGTCCACTTTTGAAATTTGATTTAACATTGTTTATTGAATATCCTAATTGGACAGAGAAAACACTTATCAGAATTTATACAACTAAAGTAATTAAGATGAATCATTTCTCTCTAAATATAAGTTGATGATAAGCCGGGCCGGGTTTTGGCCCGACCTATGATCACCCTTATAGTTGAGAGAGATTAAGATCTACTTCTAAAAAAGAAATCATATTTTTTCATTTAACCTATTTATTTATTTTGTATTCTTTAACTTGTATATATTGATAAAACTTAATTATGCATGAGTTTAATAATGTTTATATTAATAAAAATATTTAATTTGATTTATTTGTTAAAAAAGTTAATTTAATTGATATTAATTTCATATTTATATATTTTTTTATATACAATTGGTTTAATTAATTATACATATGTATTTTCTACAATAAAAATAATATGTTATAAAATAAAATATAAATATAAATATATATAATAAAATAATGATTATATCTCGGGCCAGACCGAGTTTTGTTCACACCTACTCAAATACATAATAATAAATGAGTTGGCAAAGAGAGAAAGAAAAAATATTAATATAAGTTTTAAAATTTAAGAATTAAATATTTTATTTATTATATTTTATAATAATAAAAAAATAACTTTTTTAATTTTTTTGGTTCCACAGGTTTGCTTAAAGTTTCATTTTTGTCCTTCGTCTATTTTTCGTTTCGTTTTGGTCCTTCAAGTTTCCAAAATGTTCCACCGTTAGTCTTTCAACATTTTCTATCCACTTTTTTTGTTAAAAAAAAGAAGAAAATATTGATTTTTCATCTCTCAAAAAAATTTTCATTAAAGCCATTTTCCTTTATAATAAGACAAAAATGTAAGAAAGAAAAAAAAAAAGAGCGAAGGTTTTAATCAATTTAGCATGAAAATTAAAAAAATAAAAAAAAACACACGTACAACTGCCCTCCTCTTCTTCTTCCTCTTCTTCCGGGAGGAGGAGACGCTGGCGGAGGCAATGCAAGAGGAGGAATTGATGACAGAGGAGGTGTGGGGGCCGGAGGAGGAGTAGATTGAACCGACGGTGGAGAGGTCAAAGGACTAAACCAACGGAGGAGAGGATTGAGGAAAGGGAGGAGGCTGAGTGGAGGAGCCGGAGATGAAGTGAGAGAAGAAGACGGAGATTTAGCTCTGACGGCAGTGCAGATGAAACCGAGGAAGAAGATGAGGGATTTGAAATTCATGGCATTGCGTGTTATCGTACGCACTGATAAATTGATTAAAACCCTCAGTTTTTTATTCTTTTTTACATTTTGCTCTAAGGAAAAGGATCTTAACGAAGAAAGTAAAACTTTTGAGAGATGAAAATGATTTTATTTTAAAGAAAAAAGTGGATAAAAAATACTAAGAGACTAACGGTCGAACGTTTTAAAAACTTGAAGCATCAAAACAGAACGAAAAAAAAAAAACCAAAACAAAACTTTAAACAAACCAACATTGGCCTTTCCTTTTAATCACCCAAAGAAAGTCAAAAGATTATAGGAGACAACTAACCAGCTGTCGAGAAAGACCTTGTCTTGAATCAACTTGGTAAAGGGGCCCAACGACACCCCATTCGCATTTGGAACATAGAATCTGGCCACCGGAGCAAGGCCGTACACTCGCCGGAAAGATTCCAACCCTTCACTCTCATTGTCGGCAACAACGGAACATCGAAGCACAGAGTGCGACGACAGAAGCCGGAGGAGACGGTCGAGGGCGGCCGGCGCTTCGGGGTTCTGGCAACCAAGCTCTGACGCGATCTCGGTGGCGGAGAGCTTGGCTCCGGCACCGGCCCGGTGGATGACCTCGAAAACACCAAGCTCCGTCGCCGTCTGAACCGACATGGACATCACGGTGGAAGTGGCAAGCTGCATGGCATAGGAGAAGCTGTGTTCCTCGTCATTATCATCGTCGTGGAATATAATTGGTGGAGATTGTTGATTCACGGTGAGATACTTTGTATGGACTTCATGTGAATGGGCCATTAGGAGTGAATTGTAATGAGTGATTCGTCACATGTGTTAATAATACTGCATGATTTATAGTGGCTGAAGGGATTATAAAAGTTGTGTAGGACCTCTATATATGGAAAGAGAGAAGAAGAGGTTAATTTCTTTTTCATATTTGGATGTTTTGATACGTAGTTAATCTATTATAAAATCTAATAGGGTAGATGCTGATACCTAGTTAAAACATGAGTTGTTTAATTTTTAAGTTGAGTAATGAATTATAGTTTAAAATTAAAAGTTGTTTGGATAATGTGTTGGGTATAGAAATTTTTAGATGTAAAATTATTTAGGTAAAAATACTAAATTCATCCCCAAACTTTACATCAACTGTCAATTTTATTCTCAATATTTTACATTTTGGTCAATTTTATCATTTGCTCTTACTTTAGCTAAATATCATCGACATAATCTACATGGCTAATGATATATAATATAAAGTGGCTAAAGTGCACTTTTGGTCCCATAACTTTGATAAAGGTCTCAATTTGGTCCCATAAGTTTTTTTGTTGCAATTTTGGTCCCATAACTTTTTTTGGTGAAATTTTGGTCCCCATAATTATAAATTTAAAATACAAGATGTTTTAAATTATAAAATTAGCTAGATATAAGGGTAGATAGAACATTCAAAATTATTTGATTATTTTATAAAACATGTGCAACTCACATGAGACTTAAAAGATATAAAAGATAACGGTGTTACTAACGGTGAAGGTAAATTACTACGAAATTAATAGATTAGGGGGGACATTGCAATTGAATACATAGTTCAGGGTGAGTAAATGCAATTTTCCCTTAATTTACAAATATTTTATTTTCGTTTTCTATTTATTTTTATTTATATATAGTTATTCATACGTTATTCCTCTCATATTATCTTTTTTAATTATAGTTTTTCAAAAATCAAATTAATGTTTAGAATAAAAGATAATTTTATTTTATTATAAAATCAAATAATTGTATAGTTACATTAATATAAAAATAAGGGTAGATTATATTTTAGTATCCTGCGGTATAGATCAGATTCACTTTAGTACACTGTTCTTTCAAAAGTAATATTTTATCATTATGTTTTATTCATTGTTAGTACTTTGATATTAAAAACTCGTATTTTATTACCTTTTGATGTAAAAATAAAGCATATGCATGCATGTTATGTGTATGGTAAAAAAGAGGAAATCTACCTTCCTAAACTCAATTTCATAATTCAACCCAAAAAAACAGGATTTAGTATGTATATGTATGTACTTGAGATCTAGACTTTTACTTATAAGGAGAGACATAGGGTGCGTTTGGATTCAAGAGTTAAGGTAAAGGAGGATAAAGGAATGGGGGAGGTAATAAAGGAGAGGTAAAAGATTTGTGTTATAAAGGAGGTTTTTAGTAAATTGAGTTTGGAAAAATGAGAGATAAAGGAGGAATTATGATGTGAAATTATTTTAAAGGGTATGTAATGATTGTGGTGGGTTGAAATAATAGTATTGGTATTTTAAATTTGTATAGGGGTAAAAATGGTAAAAATAAAGGAGGATAAAGGAGTGTTGTTTTTTTGTTTGTTTTGGTGTTAGTAAAGTGGTATGAGTAATGATTGCCTCGAAATTTGTGCTAAAGGAGGAAGTTAATAAAGGAGATTTTTGGAGTGGTAAGGTAAAGGAGGATGGAGGTGTGAATGTGGGACCAAAATGTAATTTTTGAGTAGTGAATTGTAAACTTTTAGGGACTAGATTATATATTTTTCCTGTTTGCTGTCTTTTAATTTTATTTTAAAATTTTGATACTACAAAAAATATTACCCATGTATATAATATAGGAGGGACCAAAATGTATATTTCTTGGGGTATGAATTATGTATTTTTCAAAATTTTCTTCTTCAGTAGTTGCAGAACAAAAAATATTAGCCATATACTGAATGATGGACCAATATGTATATTTTTTTTATATGAAGTATACATTTTTTCTCAATAGTATATAGCATAAAAAATATTATCCATATATATATATACGGGAAGAGTGACCAAATTGGAAAGTTTTGAGATTTGAGAATTTTAATTATTTTCTTATATTGATTTTTTTTGTTCATGACAAAAAAATTATTTGTACATGTGTTAGAGTAGGGACGAAATTGTAATTAAATATTCTCACCACCAAAAATATATTTTTTCTCTTTAATGTTTTTGAAATATGCTTATAAAGTTTTTCACACCATCAAAAATATTACTCTGGGATTTGATTACAGTAAAAAAATATTATTAAAGTTGGACTGATCTGTAATTTTCGTTGTCGAATGAGACAACAAAAAATATTGAATAAACTAGTATTTGAAATAATTTTGCCCCAAAAACGTGGAATGCCTCTCGCATATCGTGGGTGCATATTTCTTCTTCAGCAGTGAAGGAAGAAGAAGAACGGTGATTGAAGAAGGAGAAGAGTGTTTGCTGAGTTCTTGTTTTTGGAGAAAAAATATTTCAAATATTATTTTTTTTCTTACACTTTGGTCCTATTATATAAAAAGAAAGGACCTTAATTCAAAATAATAAAACTTTTTGGGTAATGTAAACCAATTTTTTCTTTTATTTAACAAAAAAATTGAATGGAAATTGGAAAGAAACTAATGGTAGAACTTTTTAAAAACTCGATGGACCAAAACAAAACTTTGAGCAAACTTGAGAGACCAAAATAAGACTTTGGCCTAAATTTTTTATGAAATTAGCATTGTACCCTCACTAATTTGGCCTAACTTTAACATAAGGGTGTTATTTGCACGTAATTGAAAACTTAGGAATCCTATTTACACAAATTGAAAACTCAGGGGTGTTATGTGCACCCAACCTAAAACTCAGGGGGTGTCTCTACATTTTGGCCAAATAAAAATAAGTTATTTTATTAGTAAACTTTTTAATTAATATTTTGAGTATTTTAAAATAAAATAGGAGAGAGAGAGAGA
>QANZ01012712.1:0-15562 GCA_003254925.1 Chamaecrista fasciculata
TCAGCTAGCGGATCCGTTCGGGAATTCTAGGACCTGGGCGTTTAAGGTTTTTTTTTTTATTTACAGTTTTTGCTTCTGCTGCCCTAGGCGCCCTGTGAATTCCCCAACAAAGATGCCATTCCCTAAGAAACAGAACTTAAAAGAATGGAACAACATTCCCATTTCCCAATACCATATATCAAGTTTCTACAAATGCAAATGTGTTGTCGTTTTTTCATATGAGTATTTTGGGGAGAAAGTGAAATCATCATAGAAAGAAGAAGAACAACAAAAAGAAGAAAGAAGGGGAAAAAAGAGAGAAGAAGAGGCACGCCACTTTTTTTTTTGGGCAAAATCAATTTAAATTCTAATGTGTTTCTTTTTTCATACATTTTGATCCTATTATGAAGAAAAAAAGACTTTAATTAAGTGCAAAACGCCTATCTCTACCACACAATGCAATCATCTCTTGCGATTCCCCAAGAAAGGGCGATGCAAAACGCCTACAAGTAACAATTATTCTCAGTCACTTAACAATTCAGTTTCTTATTAAGTGCCTATTGACAAGCTGCAATAAAGGGCGCTAAGCTGCCTGTACTAGACAACACCTCGTGGGGACACATCTCATGGGAACATAAATGTTTCTTTCGGAGAGACTAGTGATAATATAAACCTGAAACAGAGGAAGCGCCCAACGACATCATCGCCATGAAGGCGTCACCCTTGGGGGGCAGGTGACAACTCTCGAGGGCGTCCACGAAGTCGGAACCACAAGTATCTGTCAAAGATACAATGTGATCACAGATTGGTGATTCGCTGATCTTTAATGGGAAAACCAGTAACTTGCCACACCAATCAGCAATAAACATAAAAGATTATGATTCTCCTTCGATATTGCGGGATGATATCTCTCCCCAAATTAGGGTGCCTGTCTGATTCCCTCAAGATCACAAGGAAATATCTCTCCTACAATCAAGGAAATATGTCTCCTACAATTAAGGAACATTCTCTCCTATATAAGGCATATGAAAAACGTCATTAGGTACGTAACAACACTATCTCAGTATAGAATGATTACTCATAATATCATTCACTAACTTACGCTTCGGAGGTGAATCGCAAGGGCCTCCCCCTTTGATTCATTGTTTTGTAGGAGACGTACAAGTTTCCTCCTGGTAAACCAAGTAAAACTCCCCGGGGCCAAAACCTGATTTATCAGTATTCAATGCCTATTTTATATTTTTTATATTTAATGTTAACATTTAAGATAAAATATTACAAAAAGTTTAATGTTCAAATTGGTCCTATATGTATTAGTCATAGTTCATTTTGGTTCAAGTTATTTTAGAAATTTCAAATTAATATGATATGTATGTAATCGTTAAAATCCGTCAATTTCCTTCATTAAATATTTACATTACATCTAATGCATTTTCTCTCTCATATTGGGCTGCACTTTTATTGTTCTTTTTTACGACGATGATGATGTTGATGATGATGATGCATTGATGATTACTAGAGATGTCCGCGAGTGGGTTGGGTTGGGTTAAGGACGAGTTGGATTAGACTGGATTATTTTAGGGCGGGATTGATTTTGGTCAAGTTTTGAAAAAAATTTATTTCAACTCAAATCAACCAAAACCAAACAATTTTTTTGGTTGTGTGAGCTCGCAGGTTATATCCCATTTCAATTTAAAAACAATTTTTTTTTACAAAATTTTTACATATAACTTAACAACTGTATTGTTAGTGTATCTCATAAAATTTCCTATGATTTTTTTAATTTTATGTAAATAAAATTAAATTATCGAAAATAGAAGACATATTCTCATCAAACTAGCCTCCATTAGCATGCTAACCTAGTCTTATATACATTCAATACTCATCATAGTAAGTTAAGGCTCCGTTCATTTGCACTTTGATTATAATTGTAATGAGCATGTTCCTTTGCGTTTTTTTTTTCTGATCAAATTATAATCATGATTTTTTTATAATCAAACACACTCAATTACACTTGTACCCCTCTATATATACCTATAATTACATATACTCTAATAAAATTAATCATCCATCACAAGGGCAAAATGGTCATTTACCTCAATATTGGGCCAAATTGTTATTTTGCCCATATAGTTTACGATTGAAATTGAAATTTTGGGTAAATTGACATTTTAATCTGATGACGATGAAGAAGCTCCTCCGCCACTTGATTTCGTCGCAATCTTTGTAATCTCTGGTTCTTGGAAGGGTGGAATCGAAGAGTCGAGAATGATGACGATGAAGTCGTAGTTCATCATCTCGACGACTTCTCTCCTGCGGTGGCTACCTCTGACGGACTGTAAATCAGACGACGACTCTCCTCCATCTTAGATCCGGGTTCAGTCTTGTAATTCAGTTTTGGGTATAATGGTTTCAGATTTCCGGTATTTCAAGATTATGGTTTCCGATTTTCATCTGCGATTAGAGACCTTGTATGTTGGAAGTTGGAGGATCGAATTTGCTTTGATTGGCAGGCTGTGTGATATTTTTGCTTTTCCCATTTTATTTGGCGACTTGTTTTCTGCTTATGTTTGTGGATCAGTGTTTTTTCAACAGGATGAGACTATGTGGTGATCGAGTGATCAGAGATTTTCGGCGGAGGGCAGCGAAGGAAGAAAGTAGGCAGAAATGAATTTCCAACCGAGGGGGCAGAGGAAGAAGGCAAGGAAGTGTTGAGAAGGTTGAAGGACGTGAATAGTACAAACATTATGCTAGATTTGAGTTTTTTTTCTTCTCTCCCACCTTGTGCCAAATGGCCGATCATTTTTTTCGTTGGTCCACCGAATGTCAGGGTCTGACTCTAAAATATGATACACTTTAGTCCTTCTAGTCCACCATTTCGTAAGAAAAAATGAGTTTGGTTGACCAAACCAAAATGATCACCTCAAAAGTTGCATCTAATTATAATTAGATTTTCACGTTTTTCGAGGCAAACTTGACATAATCTGCTTTTTTTATAAGCAACAATCACATCCAAACACACTTTGATTTTCTTAAAATCACATCTCACTTTTTTCAATTTTTTCTTCCATTTCTATCCCTATAAAATTTATCAATTTCTTCACCCTTCTTATCAACAATAATCATTACATACTCATTTCAATAATTTCACACCAAAATAATCAACATTTATCCAAACACCACTAAAAAAATAATCAACTTTAATTATAATCATATTACGATTATAATCAAAGCAAATTATAATTAAAGCGCAAACAAACGGAAATATCCAAAATAAAAAGTCCATATCCACATAATACATATCATCAAATTCAAAGAACTAAAATATCCAAAATAAAAAAGAACAACCTAGTTAGAAATAAAATCAAAATGACAAAATAACTAAAATAGATAAGCCAAATTGCTTCTAAGTTCTAAACCTTATAATCTTCTATTGCATATGCATTGTTATTATGGTTTTTGAACTTGGTTTCTGCCTAATATTTTTGGCAAAAAAGAAAAAAATTACAATAAAAAAATGTTGTATAAATTTGTGTACTAATCGTCCCATTAGTTATGTTTTTCTAAAAAAAATGTTGTATAAATTTACTATTGTAACAAAATGTTGATTCTCAGGCCAAAAAAAAAAAAAACAAAATGTTGACTCTGTTTAAACTTTATGTGACATCAATTTAAGTGAAAATGTTTCCGTTACAAGTGAAATAATGAGAAGAAGAACAAGCAAGCCATCATGATTTCTTGTGAAAACCTTTGACCGTCACGGACGGTACGAGTATACGACACAACACGAGTACGCGTGAAACGGGTCAACCGGCTGAACCGGTGATTGAAGCGTTGAAAAACTTGACCTTCCTCTTTCTTTCTCCTTCACTTTTTTCATTCATTCATCTTCTTCGTTTTGTTTCCAAAAAACCCACAATTTTCTTTCCTCTGATTATCCATTTCTCACCTTCGTTCTTTAAACCCTAGCGAGCGGCTAGGGCTAGAACGAACGGGACCCAATCCGATTTCACGATCTATTTCCTCTTCTTCGATCTATTTCCCGGCTTGGTTTTCTTGGAGGTTTCCTCTCTGGTGAGCTTTTTCTCCTTTGGAATTTAAATAATTTTTAGAGGTTTCGCTTTGATTGTGTGAGTTCTAAACTAGCTCTTGTTTGAAGCTTTTTGAACTGCGAAAGTGTTAATCATTCAAACTATGTTTTGGGCCGCTTTGGTTAAGGTTTACTGGTTCGATCGATGATTTAGCTTTTGTGATGTGGAAAGTTTCTTTTTTGTCTTTTTATGGGGGTTTCAACTTACAAGAGGTCTGCCGACTAGAGAACAGGATTGATAGAATTTGTATTTATTAAAATTTGGAATCGTTATGTTTACAGACCTTAAGCTTCTTCTATATGATAATTAATTTTGCTTACCCTGAAATGGAAGCAAATATAAGCTGTACAGAGTAACTGAGTACAAAAAGGAATTGTAGAACAAGGATAAACCAAATTAGAAGAGGTCAGGAATGAGCATGGTCTGACAATAAAGTCCTTTTCCCGTGCATCATGAATTGTGGATTTAGTTGTGCTTACTGTTTAAACTTTAGTAATCTTAGGCTGACAGGGAAAAAAAATTCCTTATGCTAATCTTTTCTATTTGTCCAGTCGTTTTTTCCCCCCACCCCGTGTTTGGTTGTTGATGGTTTATATGGGCTTAGAGCTTGCAAGTAGTGTAAAGAAAGAAGAAATAACATATTAATTCACAATTTGGTCAATAAATTTTCAGTAAATTGAGAATGCTCTGGAAGTCAATGAAAGTAAATCAGGATCATTTATTATTCCCTCTATTTTTCCAGCTTTAGCTCCAACAGCATGGTGGCCCTTAGAAATAAATGCTTCAACATATATTCTATTAAATCAGAGTAAGGGAGTAAGAGATTACCGCCACATGATTAATCTCATGATTAATCTTTTTAATGTCTTTCCTGAATATTGTAATATAGTGGTGTAACCTATAACTTAAGATATAAGTGGTCAGATTAAGATATTTATATTGGGGTAGCTTTTCATTCTACCTTTTGTAAATCAAGAGCTATCAGTGACTAATATGAATTGTACAAGGGACCTAAGGTTTGTGTTGTCTCGGTTAGAGCATACACCTGGACTAAGGTGTGAATATCAACAGAAATCTGTTCAGATAAGAGAATCTCCTCTTGTTTTTGAAGTCTGAACAAGTAAAATATGTTGCTCTTAGATGTATACTATCATGGTTGGAAGATTCCTGAAGTAATATTCAATTACAGGAGCTGCTTTTTCATTGTGAACTTTCCTCCACATTTATCTTAACCATCATTAGTAAAATATGTAATATTTGTGAAGCTTATCTTGATGATCAAAAGCTTCATATAGATTGGGTACAACTAATTGTGAATCCTTAACTAGATGATTGATTTTGGAGCTCATGTATCCATGTTTACATAGCAGTTGGAATGGACAAGAAACTCTTCTTTCTATGTCTTTCTTTTGGAATAAAGAAAAATTGTTTTACTTATTTGCTTTGCCTGAACTCCTCATCCATTGTTAATTTTAATATTGCATTTAGCCTTTGTGAATCAAAATGACAATGAATACAGCTAAGGTATTATAGTTATGTATGGTGGTTAATAATACTGCTGCATATAATCACTGCTGTCACAGTTACTGACAAAGTAAAATTTTTGATGGCTGCGTCATCTGGCTCCAACATCAATCAGCAGTCTTCAAAAATGCTACCTCCACGTCAGCAATCACGTGTTGGAGGACTACAAACTTCACTATCCCTTGTTTCTTCAGATCCTCGCCTCTCTCCTGAGGAACCTAGATCAAACTCTGACAATATTCGAGAGTCTCCTACTGAAAGTGCCAGTTCTCGAGAAACTTGGCCTACTGCTGATGCCAGTGCAGCAAAGAAGATGAAGAATGGGAAAGCAGACAATGACTGCCCTGAGCAATCTGTCATCCGACGAGTTTCTAGTGCTGACAAAATCACTCTTCAGGACATAGCAAGAGAAAGAGTTGATATAGTCTCGGAGAAGATGCTTCATCTACCTGAAGAATTTCTAGAAGAGCTGAAAAACAGCCTTCGTGTCATCCTTGAGGGAGGGAATGGTTCACAGCACAGGGATGAATTTTTCATTTTGCAGAAGTTTGTTCAGAGTAGAACTGATTTAACAGCCAAGACATTGATTAGAGCACATCGTGTGCAGCTTGAAATCCTCGTTGCAATAAATACTGGAATTCAGGGATTTTTGCATCCTAACATTAGTCTCTCTCAAACTTCCCTCATCGAAATCTTTGTGTACAAGAGATGCAGAAATATAGCTTGTCAAAACCAGCTTCCAGCTGATGATTGTTCCTGTGAAATATGCACCGGCAGAAATGGTTTCTGCAATCTATGCATGTGTGTAATCTGCAACAAGTTTGATTTTGAAGTAAACACATGTCGCTGGATTGGATGTGATTTATGTTCTCATTGGACTCATACCGATTGTGCCATTCGTGATCAACTTATCAGCATGGGCCCTTCTACAAAGAGTGGAACAGGACCAAGTGAAATGGTTTTCAAGTGCCATGCCTGCAAGAGGACTTCAGAGCTGTTGGGTTGGGTTAAAGATGTATTCCAGCATTGTGCACCCTCCTGGGATGGGGAGGCCTTAATGAGGGAACTTGATTTTGTTAGTAGGATCTTTCACGGTAGTAAAGATCCCCGAGGGAGGAAACTGTTTTGGAAGTGTGACGATCTAAAGGACAAAATGAAAAGTGGAATAGTGGAACCAAATGCCGCTTGCCGGGCAATATTGATGTTTTTCCAAGGTACACTCTGTATTAAGTCATCTAATATTTCTATGATTTGTTATATCTTGCAAAGCTGGGGGAATATACATATTAAAAAAACAAGGCATTTTCATGCTGTCCATTTTTTTCTCTCTTCACTGCTTTTGTCTTGTATCTGATACAATGATAGTCCCTATACAGTAATACCCACCCACCTCCCCCCAGCCCCTTTAGACTAAAGCATTATATGTTGTTATAATTATTGCACATGAAAACATGTAGGGAGAGATGTAAAGTCTAAAATATGCTTTACTATAAAAGAAGGCATTCATTAATGAAATTGATATGACAGTTACAATTGGAAATTTATGATTTCATTTAAGGAAGGAACATGGATTTTTTGTATGTATTTACTTTCTCTTCATGTTTTAAAATCAATTATTTTTCCTTAATGAAGAGCTTGAAGTGCACTCCCCAAAAAGTCTGGAAAATGGAGAAAGTGGAAGGCTTATTGCTCCACAGGAGGCATGCAATAGAATTGCTGATGTAGTGCAGGAGGCTATTAGGAAGATGGAAATGGTGGCTGACGAGAAGATGAGAATGCTCAAAAAGGCTCGCTTGGCTCTTGATGCGTGTGATCGAGAATTAGCAGACAAGGCAAGGGAAGCACATGAACTCAAGATGGACAGGCAAAAGAAGAAATTACAGATAGAAGATCTGGAGAGAATTGTGAGGCTCAAAACTGCAGAGGCTGACATGTTCCAGTTTAAGGCAACTGAGGCAAAACGAGAGGCTGAGAGGCTCCAGAGGATTGCTCTTGCCAAGTCAGATAAATCAGAGGAAGAGTATACTAGTAACTATTTGAAACAGCGATTAAGTGAGGCTGAAGCTGAGAAGCAATATCTCTATGAGAAGATAAAATTGCAGGAGAGTTCTCGGGCATCACAGAGCAGTAATGGTGGTGACCCTTCTCAGATGCTGATGTATTCCAAAATCCATGACCTGCTCTACAGTGTTCCTCCAAAGGCAGATAGTCAGCCTAATGATCGCCACCCTTTTCGAACAAATCCATGAATATTGGTTTTGTGTGTCATTATCTTTTGACTGTATTAAAGTCACTCTGTTGAACCATTAATCAAGGGTCAATCAAATCCCATTGAATTTTAAGACAGTTTAATCAGCCTTTGTATAGGAAGGAGACTCTAGTGAAGGCTTAAAGCAGTTTGAAACTAGGTTTGTTCTTCTTTGCAATATAATATATAGATGTGCCTTTGTAAGTTGTAACAATTAGTTTGTTCTGAATTTGTGGGTGCTTATTAGTTGAGTGCTATAATAATAGTCTTGACATTGTGGTAAGCTGTCGTCTTATTTTATTTCATTTATTACTCATACATCATTCGTGCATACAAAGTAGAACAGATGTTTTATTATGGATAAGGATAACACAACATTACAGCAAAGAGGTACAAACACAGACACACACACTTGTATATGTATATTCCTTATTTGGTCGGTGGGATTCTCTTGTGCTTGTCAGATGGGGCTGGTTTTGGTATGCCACTATACTTTGTAGGATACGAAAACCCAGAAGTCGTGTGATTCGGAATCATGTCAGTAAATTCTAAAGCAGCACTGATTCCATGGCACCTTATGGAAGAGCTTAGGCACACATTCGGAACAACGATCCTCGCGTTGTTAACAAACATGCCTGATTTGCTGTTGTTGGTTATGCTGATCATCCTGTTTGGTATGCTGGAAGGAACCAAAGAGCCATTGGGAAAATGCAGAAGTTGACTGAGCACTAATGGTGTTGGAATAGAATGGCTTAGTATGAAATCTTGGAGACGATTTGGAGTGACTGAGAAATGGGACAATTCTTCATCATTTGGCATAAGGAATGTTATATCAGTGTTTTGAAGGGAGGAGTTTGGCATGCTATTGAGGATTTTCAGGAGGATGACAAATCCATGGTAAGACCTTGCTCTCATGTCACCCATGGCTGCCTGCAGATCAGTTTGGTTGAGTTTATTTGAGAGCTGAGATTCACCAATTGTGAATAGAGGAAGAAGAAGGAAGACAAACCAGAGAGAAGCCATTGTTGGAGAAGGAAAATGCAGAGTTTTTATCTTGTTTCAATGCCTAATTTTTATTTGTTATGGAAAGAGATATTTCTAAATATTTATAGAACCTAGTTTGAAATTCACGCCTATGTTGTTTTCATTATAAAAAAAAAAAAGTTAAGTCACGCCTATGTTGCAACTCTTATTTCCTTTTGCAGGTTAGTTGATTGACAGGTTGTGCATGAAGATGAAGAGAGGTAGTACAATTTGAGAACTTTAGAACTCTTATTAATTAGACTTGAATTTTCTGGAAAGACTAGACAAAGCTAGTGTTTTTTGAAATAAAATGTGGGGTAAATGTAAAAAGAAGTAGAACTAGAAAATTATAAAGGATAGAACTTTAGAAACCCTCTAAACTTGAAAATTGGAATGTCTTGACCAACCCATTGAATTGGTTTGGTTTGAAAAGAAGAAAAAAAATCGAGTGGAGACGGCCAAAATTATAAACTTTTACAAAAACAAACCAAGAACAAAACCACAACGCAAATTACAAATTCTATCTACAAGTTACAAACTAGTAAAATTTAAAGATAGACTACATGGTGGAGATGGCCAAATTTTGAAGCTGGAAGAATAGAGTGAATGAGTGATGGCTCTGACGGAACATGGCATATTAGCACTTCATGATGGCACCCTACAACCTATGAAGCATGGAGACTTTGAAGCATAGTGCGAAAAACCGGACCGGCCATTGAACCGGTGGAAGGCTCGGGTCACTGGTTCAATGGTTCAACCGCTGGGTCACTGGTTCAACCGGTTGAGCCGGTTTACTTAAAAAGTACATTTTCAAATATACATATTCATCAAAATACACATTAATATCTTAAAATTAAACACGTTGGTACTCTTTAGAGCTATTTTGCAATTTTAACCATAACAAATTTTATAAAAATTACATATTGACCCCAATTTTTTTAAAAAAATTTCATTTTAGTCCCTAGATAATATGTATCCAGGGACCAATTTGTACTTTTTAGCAATTTTTTTGGAGTTAATATGTAATTTTTGCAAAATTTGTCGCGTCAAACCGGTTCACTGTTCATCAAATACATATTGATATATTACAATAATTTAAATTTAAAGTAAAAATTAAACATAACATATGTCCATCACATATAATAAGTGTCAAATATTTAATTTTTTTTTTAATTTTTTCAAATATTTCTGGGTCAACCGGTTTCCGGTTTAACCCGGTTCAACACCGGGTCAATTGCAGGCCGTTATTTTAATTTTTCTGGACCGGACTGGTATCCGGTTCACCGGCCGGTCCGGTCCGGTTTTTTCAACTATGCTTTGAAGGCTTGTTACCATATTAGTTATGTGTTCGTTTTTATTTATATGATAATAGGCCCAATAAATTGGAGGCTCTAAGGACTTGGACTAGTGGCGGTCAAGGTCCACTTAGGGGAAGTATTTGATCAAGAACGCCGAATGGTCCTATACCAGCCAAGAATGCCATAATCGGCCCAACAGCCCTTAAGGTCAACAGGACTTGGGCCGATGACGCCAAAAGCCCAATAAGGGGATCACTCAATCATGGACGCCAAATCATCCTACATCAATCAAGAAGATGGGCATCTAGGCGTCCACAAAGAAGACGTGCAAGAGAACGTCTCCACGTCAATCAGGAGTCAAGTAGAAGTTAGGGGGCACACGTCTCTCTCATTATATACGTCTTTGGCACAATCTTAACTGCCAAATCAGTTNGCCACCCCTGTGCATTCATTAACTTGCAGGCGACTTTTGACCCAGAGTTGCTTCATCGAACCAGGTAATGCCCTCCGGCCAAAACCAAGTTCATCACTGGCGTCGTCTGTGGGGACTTTTCATTCGAAGTCCAGATTTAATTTTTTGTTAAAGTGTTGATCTTAGTTTAAATTTTTCTTTGGGTACATGAACGATAAGGTTGGATCATATACATTTTTTCCTATATTTTTGTTTTATCTAACTTGTGTGCTTCATCGAACCAGAGAAAAAGATGACATCTACAGAAATTGGCAAGATGACATCCACTCCAACTGATCAACACGCTTCAGGAGGCTCAGTAGCTCAATCCGCACAGAATTCGACGCTTGCTCCTCCCCCAGGATTTCCTACTATCCAGGAAGCCCCTACGCTGCCCAACCCAGCGACTGCGGGGCAAATTACCATAACAGCAGAGGACAAGATTGCTGCACTCAAGGCTGACATGCGCATCGAGATGGAAGCACTGCGCAAGGACATCCGTGATCTGGTTACGGGCAAGGGAAAGCAAGTTGCTGAGGAAGCTGACCCAGAGCCCATACCTCCAGAAGGAAACCCAGGAAACCAAGAACAGCAGGCTCCCATGAACAACCAACCACCTGCCCAGGTGACAGCCCAACAACAGGCTCCTAGCCAAACCACTCAGCTCACCCAGCAGCAAACTTGGGTGGGCGCCTACTCTTATCCACCTCAGGGCTACTATTACCCACAGGGGTATTATCCTCAATATTAGCCCGGATATGGCGTTTATGGAGGATCCACTGGAATGTACCAGCCTATGAGCGTCCAGGCACCAGCGCCAGAATCGGCGCCTTATGGAAGATCCACTGGAATGTACCAGCCTATGAGCGTCCAGGCACCAGCGCCAAAATCGGCGCCTCCAACCAATTCGGCGCTCCCGGCAAGAGCGCCCCCATTGGCTGAGGGAATCTTTGCCCCTCATGTGCAAGCTGTTGAACTAGACAGGAACTACAAAATGCCCATGAAGCTGACGCCTTATACAGGGGAAAAGGACCCGGAGGATCATTTACTCAGTTTCAAGGCCGCCATGAATATCTCCAACTTAGGAGATCCTCAGCGGTGCAAGCTGTTCCCTATAACTTTGGAAGGACCAGCTCTGGATTGGTTCTCCAAACTCCCGGCAGGCTCGGTACATTGCTTTAAGGACCTGGAGGAAATGTTTAAGAAACGATTCGCCACCAGCAAAGTATATAAGCAGCCTATGGCGGTCTTGACCGACATCAGACAGAACAAGGGAGAATCGCTGCGGGACTACTTGGCAAAGTTCAACAAGACTTTGCTAAGTATCAAAGAAGTGGACGACAAAATCGCAGTGTACTCATTCCTGGCAGGAATCAGACCAGGCCATGCGCATAAGGAGCTTACGCACAAGGCTCCCAGATCTGTCGGTGAGCTCCTCTCAATGGTTGAGGAGTTCATAAAAAAAGAAGATTTAGACAAAACCCAACGTGATCGCTTCGCGAGAATTGAACCAGACACCAGAAAGCCATACAGTAAGAACTCGGAAAAAGCTGGTGGCGCCCAAGCACCAAAAGGAAGGGATTACTCCCGGCGTCCACGATCCCCACCCAGGGGAAGGCATGCTGTCTACACTGTTCTCGCTGTGTCCCAATTGGAGGTCTTCCGAGAAATCTGCAACACAGATCTGCTACCAAGACTCCCAGACCGCCCTAGGAGAGCAGGGCGAAACGTGGATACCAGCAAATATTGTAGGTATCACAGAACAGAGGGGCATACTACGGATGAATGCATCGTCTTGAAGGACGAAATCGAGAACCTGATCAGATTGGGACGCCTCCCGTCCAGGTTCATTAAAAAAGATGGAAGTAAGAGGCCCAGAGAGGAGAAAAACACTCGCGAGCAGAAGAAGCCAATAGGTGGAGGCGCTGATGGCGAAGAAAAGAAACGAGATCGGCGCACACCGCCGAGAGATGACAGACCAACTGGGATCATCCACACCATCTCAGGCGGTATAGAAAAAGGTGGCGCCAAAACTCCGCATAAGAAAAGAAAGGTGAATCGATCCATACTTAGGATTGACTACAAGGAAGCATCCAAAGAAGAAAGATGGGTTGAACCCATAACCTTCACTGACGATGAATTGTGGGAGGTGAACCAGGATACATGAGATGTATGAAGTATGTGTGTTTACCGCTTTCAATCACTGTTTTAGTTTTACAAAATTCACCGAACAATTTTTGGCTTAAGTCGATTTTAATTATCTAAGTGCAAAATTATGTATGAGATACATAAATAAATCAATGAGATTGATTTGGATAATTTTCTTGAATATTAAGGCCTTAGTCGAAATCTTTATATAATTATAATTAAAAGTGTTTTAATTATAATATTATAAAGATGGTTTAAATTTATTAAAATTTGGAATTTTATAAATTTTGGATCAATAATTCGAAATTCTTGAATTAGATTCTTGAATTTTATAATTATTGATAATAGGCCTGAATTTCAAGAAAGGCATATTAAAATTGCACAACCCTAAATTAAACACAATTTTAAAAGAGTTTTAAATATGTGTGTTAGTTACCGTGTTTGACATGTTTATATGAATTGTTCATATTTGAATGTGTGGTCTTGGATATGGCTCTAGGAGGTTTATTTCGGTAAATACGGCCTGCGTGTCGTCTCCCTCTACTCTTATGTAATTTTACTTTCTGTTTATACCTCAATGCAACTGGGGTTTATTCACATGTAATTTTATTTTTCTTTTAGAAAAGTTCTCTCATTGGCTTGGGAGAATTCTAGGGTAGATGAGCCATATCTGGACACAGTGTGCTGTTTTACATTTAGATGTATGAGATGCGCTAGATGTATGCTTAGGGTGCGAATTTTAACATGCTTAATCAAACAATACGCTATAGCCACGTATACGATACGAGCGTGGGATTTGTATGAGATACAAAATCCAGACACATGTTTATATGTATGAGATACATGGGGAAATAAACATGTGGCATGACTCGTTTAATTTTAAAAGAGTTTTAGAATTAAACAACCAAATCGGAATATTTTTAAATAAAATCAAACTCTTTTAGAAAATCTTAAGTCGTAATGCCATCGCTTAAACACCCTGTCAAAATCTTGTTCATCGTAGAGCGGTGATCGCCTCCACGACACGTATCTGCCTTGACCTTGAGGAGACACGGGTGAATGGGATTTTCAAAATGACGCCTATTGAAATCTTGGTTCTTTGGATACGGTGATCGCCTCCGCGACACGTATAGCAGTTGGGCCTTGATGATATAGGGTTGGGCCTCTGCCTCGTTATCTTGAATTTAGCCATTCACATGTTTTACCGTGTGACTTAATGGGGTTATCAAAACGGTTTTGGACCTCAAGGCATTAGATGGGATAAACATGCCATAATAAGTATCATGAGATGATACAGTCCCATAAGGATCTAAGAGTCACATGAGATGTGATTGGTAAGAGTTACCTACCTAAATAACCAAAAGGTGCATGATCGCCTCCGCGACGGTAAATTTTGGTGAAATATGGATCTTAGCCACTAATAATAAATTTCACTGAGTTTTATAAAATAGTGGAAGTATTTTATCTGCTAATAAATTTTTCATATTTTTAAAATTGTAGAATCAAAAATGGCAATCGATAGTTCATCGTTTTCACTGCGACCTATCCTTGAGAAGGATAAGCTAACCAGAGCAAACTTCCTCGATTGGTTTCGTAATTTGAGAATAGTTCTCACCCACGAGAGGAGGCTTTATGTTCTGGACAGGCCTATTCCCAATGAGCCTGCCAAGGGCGCTCCAGGAGCAGAGTGGAGGGCTTGGGAGAAGCACTTCGATGACTCGTTGGAGGTCTCTTGTCTGATGGTAGACACAATGATTCCAGAGCTGCATGAGGGCTTGGATCAATTGATGGCATTTGAGATTATAACTCGTCTCAAGGAAATGTTTAGCTACCAAATCAGACAAGATAGATATGAGACCAACAAAGCTCTCATGTCTTGCAAAATGGCTGAAGGTGAATCTGTTCATTAATTGATGGCATTTGAGATGATAACTCGTCTCAAGGAAATGTTTAGCTACCAAATCAGACAAGATAGATATGAGACCAACAAAGCTCTCATGTCTTGCAAAATGGCTGAAGGTGAATCTGTTCATTACCATGTCATGAAGATGAGAGGGTATATAGATCACCTTGATAGGCTGGGTTTTCCTATTCCACAAGAGTTTTCCACTGGTGTAATCCTGTGCTCACTGCCTAAGAGCTATGACCCGTTCATTAAAAGCTTCTTAAGGAGAGGAACAGAGAAAACAGTTTCTGAGTTGCATGGGATGCTCAAGTCTGTTGAGGCATCCATGATCCAGAAAAGGGAAAAGAAGTTAAAGGGCAAAGAAAAGAAAAAGGGAATCGAGCTGGATGGTGAGACCAAGCCAGAGGACGACCCTCAATCTCCTGCCAAGAAGGCAAAGCCCTCAGAGGAAGTATTCTGTTCTTTCTGTCAAGTGTCAGGACACGCGATGAGAAAGTGCAGATACTACTGGGAAGATCAAAAGAAGCAGAAGTCCGTTAAAGCCTCTACTTCAGGTATCTATGTTATAAAGTGTTCTGTTTTCTACTTAAATCACTTGAGTATTGGATACACATGTGATACTTGTTGGGAAATCACAGAGGGAGCGCAGCGGAAGAAATTAAAAATTTTGGACTAAAACGCAAATAAAACTAAAAGCTAACTCTGTGATTCCTTCCAGGATCCACTAACTATGTTTATACTAAGTAAGAAAAGATGTTTACCTAGTTTTGATCGGTGACTTATCGTATTCGCGAATTTGAGAAGTCCACAGAGTGTCCTTCCTCTACCAGTAATCCACACGAGCAGTTTGGCAGATGCCTAGGTGCTAGCCTCCTTCACTTCTTCCCAAGTGAA
>QANZ01012712.1:16710-38302 GCA_003254925.1 Chamaecrista fasciculata
CAATCTTGATAATCAAGAACACTTCTTGATTATTCAAGAATCATAGATTTAGTTCCCGTTTTCACTTGGGAAGAAGTGAAGGAGGCTAGCACCTAGGCATCTGCCAAACTGCTCGTGTGGATTACTGGTAGAGGAAGGACACTCTGTGGACTTCTCAAATTCGCGAATACGATAAGTCACCGATCAAAACTTGGTAAACATCCTTTTCTTATCTGGTATAAACATAGTTAGTGGATCCTGGAAGGAATCACAGAGATAGCTTTTAGTTTTATTTGCGTTTTAGTCCAAATTTTAAATTTCTTCCGCTGCGCTCCCTCTGTGATTTCCCAACACCAACACCAAAATTCTTTAATAGAATCATTTGTTTGGTCCAGGTGTGGAAGTTGCACTTTCTCGTCAAGATTCCGGCGACGCCAGTCGACGACAGGACGCGCGTTCCTCATCACTTCGGCCCTATCAGGACCACAAGGCATGGTCTCGACAGCGCCTTTGACCCAGGGAACTTTAGCTAGACCCTTGTTGGAAGAAAGAAACCAATCGGGGAACGCCAAGAAATCAACCTCCTCTCCGCAAATGGTCTGCTGAGGATTACCATCTCCTATAGACACCCACACAGGGGCTGTAGCTTGAGGCATTGAGCGTCCCTCATCCGCTGACGCCGCGTCCGGGGACAGCATCTCACAATTTCTGTAGACGTCGAGGAAGAGGAGTCCATGGCGTCACCGCCAACCCTGACCGAAGGAGATTCGACCCTTGTCGGCGCTGACGGCTCAGGCGCTGACGACCCAGGAACCATCTTGTTTCCAGCAGCTGTGGAAACAGGACCAGTTCAGTACATTTCTCGGAGACTGTAGCTCCACCCACCAAACTAAAAAAGGGAGGGGGAAAAACCCTTGGCAAGTTGCGATTGATCACCAGACCCAAACCAAAGTAAAAAGAAAAGACCAAATTGCAATGAAGAACAGTAGAAGTTTTCGGAAGCAGAAAACTTACATTTGTTGAAATCCATGAGTAGTGATGGATTGGTAGAAAATCACGAAGCAACGATTGAAGCACTTGACGAACACTGCGATGAACACCAGAAACACATTGGTAATGATCGGCCCAAATCCAAAAAACCAAAAAAGAATGGCGAAAAGTGAAGACAAATTACTCACCGAACGAAAGCTTCACTTGGTTGTCGAAGATAATGAGCAGCAGCAACAGAACAGAGGAGAACGAAGGAGGCAGCAAATCAAGTCAGGGGATTTGGAAACGCAGAGGAAATGCGGAGGAGAAAAGTTTGAAAGCAGAAAATGGCCAAGTGAGGGGGAGGAAGAGAGGAAATATGGCGGTGTTTTCCAACTTTTCACGAAAATCGAAGCGCTGCATTAAATGCGCCCCCCCTCGGTTCACGATTTGCCATCATGATCACTGAAACACAAATCGCATGTTGACACGTGGCCACGATAGCACTGACGCACAGACTCGAAGCGACAACTATACGTCAGCAAGGAAGGGGAAAAGGCAAGGTTAGGTGGCGTCGATGATAGTCAAGGCCTCTTGGAATGGCGCTGACACAGGGAACGCCCTACCAGCTGGAAGGCAGAGTTTGGCGCTAATGCCCATAACCCCCCAACAAATCACGAAAGGAATAATACTCAGGCTCTAGAGGAGTACCCACGGCGTCGACGCCAACAAGCAGCATGAAGATGACAACGCCCTTGGAAGGGACTCCACTGATGGGGACAGAGCTTCACTCCTTTTGTTGGGACTAGTGATAATAGGCCCAATAAATTGGAGGCTCTAAGGACTTGGACTAGTGGCGGTCAAGGTCCACTTAGGGGAAGTATTTGATCAAGAACGCCGAATGGTCCTATACCAGCCAAGAACGCCATAATCGACCCAACAGCCCTTAAGGTCAACAGGACTTGGGCCGATGACGCCAAAAGCCCAATAAGGGGATCACCCAATCATGGACGCCAAATCATCCTACATCAATCAAGAAGATGGGCNTTAGCAATTTTTTTGGAGTTAATATGTAATTTTTGCAAAATTTGTCGCGTCAAACCGGTTCACTGTTCATCAAATACATATTGATATATTACAATAATTTAAATTTAAAGTAAAAATTAAACATAACATATGTCCATCACATATAATAAGTGTCAAATATTTAATTTTTTTTTTAATTTTTTCAAATATTTCTGGGTCAACCGGTTTCCGGTTTAACCCGGTTCAACACCGGGTCAATTGCAGGCCGTTATTTTAATTTTTCTGGACCGGACTGGTATCCGGTTCACCGGCCGGTCCGGTCCGGTTTTTTCAACTATGCTTTGAAGGCTTGTTACCATATTAGTTATGTGTTCGTTTTTATTTATATGATAATAGGCCCAATAAATTGGAGGCTCTAAGGACTTGGACTAGTGGCGGTCAAGGTCCACTTAGGGGAAGTATTTGATCAAGAACGCCGAATGGTCCTATACCAGCCAAGAACGCCATAATCGACCCAACAGCCCTTAAGGTCAACAGGACTTGGGCCGATGACGCCAAAAGCCCAATAAGGGGATCACCCAATCATGGACGCCAAATCATCCTACATCAATCAAGAAGATGGGCATCTAGGCGTCCACAAAGAAGACGTGCAAGAGAACGTCTCCACGTCAATCAGGAGTCAAGTAGAAGTTAGGGGGCACACGTCTCTCTCATTATATACGTCTTTGGCACAATCTTAACTGCCAAATCAGTTAAGATCACGATCAGTTAAGGTTTCCCTTAGCATCTATGCCAGGTCAGCAGAATTAGTTAAGATTACAATCAGATATGGAGCCAAATCTGGATCCTATCAGATTATCCTCAACCAGTATAAAAGGGAAGCCCAAAACACTGGAAAAAGGTACGCACTATTGCTATTTACACATATTATCGCTCTCAAATTCTTTACTGACTTAAGCATCGGAGGTGAATCGCAGGGCCACCCCTGTGCATTCATTAACTTGCAGGCGACTTTTGACCCAGAGTTGCTTCATCGAACCAGGTAATGCCCTCCGGCCAAAACCAGGTTCATCATTATATGACTCATATTTATAAGTTTCAAAAAATAAAATTAATATTTTGTGACTTTAATATGACAAACAGTAGAAAATAGAGACATATGACATATATCATGAATAGATGATGTAATTTTAAAGTTCTCATAAAAAATTATCAATTTTTAATTATTTATAGGGTAAATTGCAATTTGGTACCCTGTGGTTAGGGGCGGTTCCCCTTTGGTACCCTGAAAGAAAAATTTTTGCATTGTGGTACCCCGTGGTTTGCTCCGTTAGCGATTTGGTCCCCTGAGGTTTTTTTCTGTTAGGATTTAACGGCAAATGTACGTTAAAATGTCAAAAATCTCCTAAAAAATCTTCTCTTATGCGTTTAAGTCCTTTCCCTTTACTAAAAGGGATCAAAACATAAAGAATTAATTATAAAAGGGTCTTTAGAATTCTAATATTATAGATTTTTCTCCTTTTCATAAGATTTCTTTTGAATAGGTCCTGATTTAATTACACTTTAATCCCAAAAGTTTATGATCTTTATCAAAATAGTCCTTAGAACCTCAAAAGACAAATGAGCATCTATGATTTATCAAAAAATCCCTATATTCAACTATGATTTCAACTTCTCATAGTCTTTAGAATTCTAATATTATAGATTGTTCTCCTTTTCATAAGATTTCTTTTGAATAGGTCCTGATTTAATTACACTTTAATCCCAAAAATTTATGATTTTTATCAAAATAGTCCTTAGAACCTCAAAAGACATATGAGCATCTATGATTTATAAAAAATAATCCCCATATTCAACTATAAGAAGTTAAAATTTTCATTCAAGTACACTACAAACAAATTAAAACCCTCAAATTTTTCCAAAATCGGTCCGAGTAAATTCTCAAACCGCCTCTGGCACATCCGCCCCCACCGCCAGCGGAGCGAATCCGTTGACCCACGCTTCGTAGTTTGCCTCCATCGCCGAGAACACCTGTTCGATCTCCCCTTCCTCAAATCCGCCGTGGTAATCTTTGTCGTTCAAGAATCTGTATGCCAAATCCGATGGTTAATTGATGATTTCTGAGTTCTGAATCGAATGATTTTTTAGATTTAATGATTAATTTACCTAGGAGAAGCGCCGATGAGGATGAGTTTAGTGAAGAGATCAGGGCAGCGAATGGAGGCGAGCATTCCGATCATGGCGGAGATGGAGTGACCGACGTAGGCACAGCGTTGGACGGAGAGGGCGTCGAGAATGTTGAGCAAGTCGTCGATGTCGGCGTCCAGAGTGGTGTAGCGGCGGAAATCGAAGTAATCGGAGTTGACGCTGCCGGCGCAAACGAGGTCGCAGAGAATGACGGTGTATCGGCGAGTGAAGTAAGGGAGAACTCGCTGCCAAGCAGACTGGTCGGTGCCGAAGCCGTGAGCGAGAACGAGGACTTTGTGTTCAATTTCGTCTTCGTCTTCTTCGATTCAGTGTTCAATTTCGTCTTCGTCTTCTTCGATTTCTTCAATCCAAATGATGATGATGTTTTCGATTTCTCGATCTGAATCTTCATTTCTGGTTGCAATATGCTCTTTTTTCTTCTTGTTTGTGCATTTGAATCTTCATTTCTTGGTTGCAATGGTGAGCTGGGTCTCGAGCAGGGGAGATCGGTTGATTCCTCCATTGTTGAAGCTTCTCAAGGAAAGTGCATCACCTCATGATGATGAAGACGATGATGAAATTAGGATTTAGGGACAAAATGTTTTTTTTTTAATTTTGATTTAATAAATTTGAGGACCCAGGGATCAAATTGCAAGAGAGTGGTTTTTTTAGGGGTTTAGGATTTAGGGTTTAGGGTTTTAGGATTTTAGGGGTTTTTAGTACTTTAAGGACTAAATTGGAATGTTTGGAAGAGTTTTGGGACACTTTACAATTTTATTTTGAGGATTTGGGACTAAAATGAATGAAGATGATGAAAAGAGAGGGAATTGAGAATAATGGGATAAGAATGGGTGAGGACCTAATTGCTCAAATTATATTTTTTAAGGTTTAGGTTTTAGGGTTTTAGGGTTTAGGGTTTATAGTTTTAGGGTTTAGAGTTTAGGTTTTAGGGTTTTAAATACTTTTAAGGACTAAATTGGAATGTTTAGAGTTTTGGGGTTTAGGGTTTTTAAGATTTTTAGCGTTTTGGAAAAATTTGGGGGTTTTGATTTGTTTGTAGTGTACTTGAATGAAAATTGTAGTTGAATATAGGGATTTTTTGATAAATCATAGATGCTCATTTGTCTTTTGAGGTTCTAAGGACTATTTTGATAAAGATCATAAACTTTTGGGATTAAAGTGTAATTAAATCAGGACCTATTCAAAAGAAATCTTATGAAAAGGAGAAAAATCTATAATATTAGAATTCTAAAGACCCTTTTATAATTAATTCTTTATGTTTTGATCCCTTTTAGTAAAGGGAAATGACTTAAACGCATAAGAGAAGACTTTTTGAGAGATTTTTGACATTTTAACGTACATTTGCCGTTAAATCCTAACAGAAAAAAACCTCAGGGGACCAAATCGCTAACGGAGCAAACCACGGGGTACCACAATGCAAAAATTTTTCTTTCAGGGTACCAAAGGGAAACCGCCCCTAACCACAGGGTACCAAATTGCAATTTACCCTTATTTATATATATAAATATATGATGTGTTGTATCATGTAATTTTAAGAATTTGACGTATTGTACTCGTGTCTTGTATTCGTATCAGTGTCTGTCTATGAAGCATTGACACTTCATTTTGAAGGCGTGTTGCCATGTCAGACATGTGTCCATATTCGACACCCGTACGACACTCATACGGACACATATTTATAAGTTTCAATCTTTCATAATAAAAAGTTATTTTCAGTGGCATTAATATGACAAATAATAGAAAATAATGACATATATGACATATATTATAAATAAATATTGTAATTTTTAAAGTTTTCATCAAAATTTATAGATTTTTAATTATTTTTATATATAAATAAATATATGTCGTGTTGTGTCGTGTAATTTTATATATAAATACATATTCATGTTTTACAATTTACATAATTAGAAAAATTATGATCATTATTCTTATTATTTAATATTTTTAAAAATTCAATCAAGCTCATTAACTTTAATTTAATTATTTTTATTAAATAACATATTTTTAAAAATAAATTTTTATAAGTGTTCAAATTATAATTTTTTAACATACAAAATAATGTTTTTTCAATCTCTTAAAATACTAAAATTTTGTTTAAATTGATTTTATTAATTGAGATATTTAAAATCAATTGAATTATTTAAATAATAATTTTTCTCACACTCTCACTTATGCTCTATTTTTCTTGCTCTTTTTTTTTTGTCAGAGACAGGAATGGACAAAACACTTAACGCGAGTGTTAGTCCTTATTCCCATATAACCTACTTAAATACTCACACACATACACACTCACTTTCCACCGATGTAGGGCTTAAAACCACCACCTCAAACACACACTTTTTGCGCTCCCATCATTTCTCTTGCTCTTTACATACACTCTAGCCACACAAAACCCCCCATATATATATATATATATATATTAATATATATAAGAAGAGGGGGAGGCCCAACGGCCTCCTCCTTTTTTTATTTGGAAATGTACCCTTGAAGCACGATTTTTCGAATTGACTTTTGTCTAACTCAAAAATTGAAAAACAAAATGAAGTTTATTGTTAATTTATTAAAATAAATTAGTTAAATGATGAAATTGATCAAAATATAAAATATTAAAAACAAAATTAGAAGTTATTATAAAAATTGAGGACAAAAAAAGTGTTTTTGCCATATATTTAATTTAAGGATGTGGTCCTTGTTTTTGGGGAACCACTTGTTCTTTTTTTCACTAAAGTAGATTGAAATGAAAATGGGCCAAACTAATGGATACAGCCCATTGGGCATTAGGGATTTTCTGATGTCAAAGTTAGAATTTTGGTCATAGACTCATAGCTTTAACCAGAGCTAATATCGACCCAAAAAAAAAAACCAGAGCTAATTAAGCATGACTTGAGCAAGAAAAATCCTTCCTCCAACTTTAGACCAATATGTCCATAATATTTGAAATATACCAAAAGAAAAAAGGTCATAAAAAATATAGGAGTTTTAATTTAAGAAGTGTAAAATTATTTGAAATAATTAATATACAAATTCATATCAATAAATAAATTTATACTTAAGATACTAATAGTAATACTTGAAATATATGGGATATTTAAAATATGATAAAAGTCATATAAAATTTTTAACAGTTATGTAATGATGTTTAGAATAAATAACATAAAAAATCATCTTAATAAATAAATTTATATAATGAGCGTGCTTAAAAAAAATAGTACTTTCTAATATATTAAATGGTGTGTATCATAGTACTAAAGGACTAAGGGTCGCTCATCTATTAGTTTCTTTGACGTAATCACTGCATAATCATATTGTAATAACCTATTATATAAAACTAAGTGGGGTCTCTCTCACATTTAAGTATGATTAATCTTTCTCTCCTTTGTCCGTTGAAACTCTTCTAATATTCTCTAATTTGTTTGTTAAAGCTTGATTATTGGAAGAGTTTTACAAATAATTTCTTCTTTATCTAACTCTTTTGCAAGTTTTGTTGTTAAGAGTATTTGGTGAAAACCCTTCAATCCCTTTTTATTAAAACATTGAACATCATATAAAATTCGTCCAACAAAAAAAATTGAACATCATATAAAAAGAAAAAAAATTAATGTTCCAAACAAAAAGCTATATATATATATATATATTATGATTTATGAATAGATTTATAAACTAATTCATTCATTTTATGTCTCATATATATGTAGACACTATAAACTATATTGAATAATATAATACATAAAGCATTTAATATTAGATTCCTAAAACTTAATATATATTGACTACGATTTTTTACAATCCATATTATATTTGATGACTAATATATATAGAATATTTTCTCGGATAAATATCATCAATTATTCTATAGAATTTAAATCCACTGTCATATCTTATTGAACTGTGCTGGACTTTTTGGCTAATTCCAAGATCCTATTGCTTTTTAAGAGATTGTTCAACACTCACAAGACTTTAATTGGCATTCACTATATATATTTTGTTGCTTTAATTAGAATAAGATAAGACTTATATTGTATACAAATTTAGAGAATTTTTCTTGTATTTAAGTCATATGTTACAGTTTAATAGCACCTTGTAGCGCAACAGCAAGAATAAAATATCAAAAATCTTTTACTAATTACTATTCAAAAATATAAACTCAATATATTCTTCTTCATTGTTCGTCTTACCACTCTTCAAAAGATGATTTATGTATTTTTGTAAAAATTAAAGTCACAAGAAAATATTAATTAAAAAAAATTGTAGCTATGAACTATAAGGGAAAAAAAAAAAGAAAAAATTATGTATGTAATTGATTAAGATAATTAGAATGCATATTCTTTTAGAGGAATCTTTCTTGGGAGAATAATACACATAGTGGTGGGTCTAAGTACAACTGGATTTTGTAATTATTGAGAATTGAGACTACACATTGTTGCTTGATTTGCCCCATACAGTGAGGCATTTTACACATGAACATAGTACTTAGCTCTGAAGCATTATCTTATACTCCCTCCGGTTATATATATATTTGGTGTTTAAGGTTTTCACACACAGATTAAGGAAATGATTAGCCCATATAGAATGAAGAGAAAAATGAGGTAGAATGACTAAATTATCCCTATTAAATAACTACTAGTTAATCACATAAGTCAATTGTAGTTTTTATTACTCATTAGATTAAAAGGGGTAAAATGGTACAAAAATAATTAATGTCCTTTAGAATTCAAAAAACATCAGATATTTTGGAACAAAAATGATTCTCTAAAACATCAGATATTCAGAACCGGAGGGAGTATTATATGGCTCCACCTTTTTTTGGTCGTCCTTCTTTTATAATTTTAGGCTAAACTTTAATTAATCAATCAAAAAATACATAATTGTTCATATTATAATTATAAATTAAATAAAAAACCAAAAAGTGAGTTGAGAACATGGGTTGTGCCTCTCTCTCTCTCTCTCTATCTTTTTTCTATAATGTGGGAATTTATTTTTTTTAGGCCAAAACCTCACTTGGGTCCATAATGTTTACTATCATTTTCATTTTGATCCCTAATATTTGCGTGCCCGTTAAGGCACGCAAAGCCCCTAGTATATATATATGAGGTAAAGTACTATTTGGTCCCTCCTTTTTCACACTTTGAACTATTTGGTCCCTGCATTTTTGAAATAGACTATTTGGTCTCTTCTTTTTCACAATTTGATACTATTTGGTCCCTTCATTTTTGAAATAGACTATTTGGTCCCTCATTAATCACAAATGTCAACTCGTTAGTCCCTCTAGCCTATCTCCGTTACTAACAGTGATGATTTGGCCGTTAAATACTTACATGACACTGTTAAATGCCACTTTGTCATCCCAATACCAAAATAAACCGAACCGAGCCAAAATTAAAAATTGAGACAGACTCATTTGCAGCTAAAAATGGAGTCACCAAAATATCTCCATCACATTTTAATACAAATGGGTCTGGCTCAATTTTTAATTTTGGCCCAGTTCGGTTTATTTTGGTGGTTGGGATGATAAAGTGGCATTTAACAGTGTCATGTTAACGGCCAAATCATCACTGTTAGTAACATATATAGGCTAGAGGGACTAACGAGTTGACATTTGTGATTAATGAGGGACCAAATAGTCTATTTCAAAAATGCAAGGACCAAATGGTATCAAAGTGTGAAAAAGTAGGGACCAAATAGTCTATTTCAAAAATGCAAGGACCAAATAGTTCACAGTGTGAAAAAGGAGGGACCAAATAGTACTTTATCTCTATATATATAGAGTTAAAAAAAGATCAAAATCTCAAATTGGTCCCAAATGTGTGGGATAAATTTCAAATTGGTCATAAATTTTTTTTTTATATTGGTCTTACATATTTCAATAACTTCTCAAATTGATCCAAAAAATGCTGAATGAGATCATATATCTCTTGTTTCATTTTCAAATGTGATGACTCTAGAACTATATGTTGCTTTTGAAAAGTACTTTCTTTGTTCAGTTGGGATCATCAATAAACGAGGTCAAATTGAATTCCAAAAATGAGTCACTCTTTTTACAGTCAAACAAGCAAAGTTGGTCATATTTGTTGGGACTTTCTTTGATTTTTCAAAGTCCCACATTGGTTGCATAGAAAAGTGGAGAGGCTGAGGAAGCCTATAAAAAGGGAGGGGGTTTTCACCTTAAGTAGTACCACAAAATTACTAGCCTATGAGTGTAAAGGGGCTTGGATAGTTATGTGGTTTAGGTTTATAATTTTTCCGTTCAAAAATTGTATTGAAGAGGATTTGTAATTTTTTTCGAGTAAAAATTACTAATAGTGAAGTTTGTCCAAGTGGGGGCCATAGAGTAGATTTTGAGGCACAGAACCACGTTAAAGTTTTGTGTCCTCTTCCTTCATTTGTTGTGTGGGTTGCGCTTCCGCCCAACAATATCTCCTTCGTTATAAGTAGCACTGTTAAACGGGCCGGCCCGGCCCGGCCCACCCCGGCCCGTTACGGGCCACGGGCTAAACGGGCCGGGCCGTTTAGGCCCGTTTTTAAACGGGCCAAATTTTTTAAGCCCAAGCTCGCCCATTTAGCGGGCGGGCCGGGCCGGGCCGCGGGCCTAAGCCCGTTTTGACAGTGCTAGTTATAAGTCTCAGTGCGACGATTTTGAAGATATGTGTTAACACTATAAGAATTCTTTCTCTGTCTAGTTGAGACTGTTAATAAATGAGGTTAAATCGCATCTCGAAAGTAAATATAGGGTCAAATCGAAAAGTTATAAAAATATATGAGACCAAATTAAAATTTATCTCATATATTTAGGACCAATTTGAGATCTTGACCAAAATATAAAAATAGATGATAGTTTCTTTTTATCTTGTCACATATGGTAGTTTCTTGTGACTTTTTCAGAAGTGGAAAAGAAAATAAGAGAGAGAAAGTAACAAAGGTTTATAGTAGCATTATGTCATAGTGGATTACAATGAAGCCTATGGTCCCACAAGTCTAAACCATTTAAGCATTAGTTTTTATTTGTGTTTAAAAAAAATTATTTAATTAATTACTTTGCCATTTGACCTCTTAAGATGTGTCTAGATTATGATTAGGAAGGAGAAAGAAAGAAACTGAGATATTGTTAAAAATGTTTTTTAGATAAAAATTTAGATGAACAGATAATAGGAGATTATTGTGGCCAATATATATATATATAGTTTTGCTTAGTATAGATGTTGGTGAAGTTATGATATCAACAAACTGAGAGATTGTTAAAAATGTTTTTTAGATAAAAATTTAGATGAACAGATAATAGGAGATTAATTTGTTATTTTCTATTATTTTTGTTTTTTCTTTATAAGTTTAAGAAACTTTAAATTATTTTTTTTTAAATAAATGATATCAATATCTAAACAAGATAAAGGATAATTAAAAGTTAACAAATTTCTTTCAAGGTTTATATTTTCCCTCAATCTCTTCTCATTCTTTTTTTTTTTATTATTTAAACTCCCAAACATACATAAATAATAATTCCCAGATAATAGGAGATTAATTTGTTATTTATAAAAAAGAACGCAGATTTTGTTTTACTTTTTATTTTATTTTATTCAGTAGATATTTGTTCATCAGAAATCACTCAACATGTATACTACCCTAGACGTACATAATAAATATTATTCTCACAATTTAAAACTAATAAAGTTATTAGAAATATACTTAAAATAAATTATTCAATTTTTTAAAATTTGTTTATTATTTATTTTATATTATAAATTATACAATTTTAAAATTTCGATTGATTGCCATCATATCCAAAGCATTTGATATATATATATATATATGTATATATATATATAAAATTAAATATAATAGTGCTTTATTTAGAATTCTTTAAAGATTGTTAAAATTAGGACCACTTGCAACTTGCATCTTTTGTAAAATTTGAAGAGTGCAGACACAATTGCGCATTTGTTAAAATCATTGGGTTTTAAAAAGTGCAATGTTAAACAATGATAAATATATGATTAAATAATTTTATTTTCTCATTATAAAGCATAAATAAAAATAATACATATTTAGCAAATATTAATATAAAAATAGGAAAAACATGTATGATATAATGATAATGATCGTTTTATCTTCAATAAATGATGTGGCCAAAAAAATTTTATCTTCAACAAATGAGCAACTAAAATTAGTCCAACATAACTTTTTCTCGTGAAACGCTAAGATCTGCCTACCTTCTTCATTTGATTTTTATTTAAAGAAAGTATGTTTATTATACTCAATACATAATTGTTTTTAATTTTTTAAAAAAAGTGTGACAGAAACAGCTTACCGATATTGATCATTCATAAAATGGGTAGATGATTTGAAAATGTTATTTGACAAAGTGGACTTTTAGTTTTATATTTTTAATTCATGTCTCAATTTAGTTATGTATATTTTTTTATGGTCAAAGTGTAAATTTGGTCTCATATCTTTTGCTAAATTCTCAATTTGGTCATGTATCTTTTTTTGTTACACTTTTGGTCTCATTTCTTTGCAAAAGGTCCTAATTTGGTCCCATATATTTTTTGGTCAAGTTGTAGAACTAATTCTATATTTTTGCAGAATGATCAATCATTAGTTGATTTTTTTGCAAAGATATGAGACCACTTCTGCAGCTGAACCAAAGATATAAGACCAATAATGCAATTGACTAAAAGATATGGGACCAAATTGAGAACTGACCTAAAGATATAGAAAAAAATGCAACAAAAAAAACATGTGACCAAATTGAGAACTCAGTAAAAGATATAGGACCAAATTTACACTTTGACCTTTTTTTATTGTAGTTTTAGTCTCTTATCTTTTGGTCAAATGCAAAATTGATCTCATATATTTTTTGTTGTAAATTTAGTCTCATATCTTTGTAAAAAATTTCATTGTTAGTCTTACAATGTGAAACATTTTGCAAAGATATAAACTAATTTTGAAACTTGATCAAAAAAATATGAGACCAAAAGTGTAACAAAAGAAATATACTGGACCAAAATGAGACTTGAGTAAAAGAGATGGAACCAAAAGTACACTTTAACTTAAGTTTTAATTTTATTAGACTATAGTTATTATAAAATTATCAAACACTTCATTTTATGCTCTTTGTAATTTATACTATTTATATGTAGTTATGATTTCATTTCATGTACCAACCATGAAGTTTTTAAATTCATTACTTTGTAACAAATGGATATATATATATATATATATTGCATTATTGATACTAAAGTACTAATAGTTGCTTATCAAGTGGTGTATCTATATAAATAATATATATCATACGTAACAAATAATTAAATTTAGCTGCAACAGAGTGGTTAGTCTTACCACTAAAAAACCAGAGGAATTCAAACATAAAGGGCTTTGTTTTTAAATTAGACTAAGGCCCAGTTCGTTTCCGTTTTGATTATAATCATAATAAACATGTTCGTTTACGTTTTTTTCCTGATTCAATTATAATCATGATTTTTAAATAATCAAACACACTCAATTACACTTATACCCCTATATATATACCTATAATTACCTACACTTTAATACAATCAATCATCCATCACAAGGGTAAAATGGTCATTTACTTTAATATTGGGCCAATTTGTAAATACTCATTCTTGTGTTGGGCTAAATTGTTATTTTTCCCAAATAATTTAGGATTGAAATTCATATTTTAACTTCTCTAGTCTCTCTCATCTTCTTCCTCTTCACATGATCGGCTTACCAGACCCGCCGGCCAACTCGTCGGAAACCACCGTTTCCGGCGTCTTTTCCGGCAATAGAACCACCGATCCGCATCGTTTCGATGAGAGAACGAGATCTGTGAAACAAATTTGCAAAAGTGGTCCATAAACAAGAACGAATTGAAACCCCAAAATTTTCGAAAAGTGATCCTCTTCACCCTTTCTGAAATTTGCAATGCCATGATATTATTCGGCTCCATCTTCAAAACAGAATTAACATCTCTCAGGGCTAAATCTAGCCTATTTAGAAGAAAACGCGTGAAGTAGTGCAGTGAAGAAGTGAAGGTCACTCACAGTCACCACTCACTACTACAAATTCGTTTCTCTCTCTCTAATCTCTCTCGCGATTTTCCAATGGACGACGAGGTTCGCCGGATCTTCAACAAGTTCGATAACAACTGCGACGGCAAGATCTCATGCGCCGAGCTCAAGAAGATGCTCCAGCCCTCTTCAAAAGCGCTTTGCTATACCTCGGTGTGACTTCATTCGCCAAATTGCATTCATGAATTGTTTATTATTTTTTTTTTACCCATTTTCGACCCAACAATCCCAGGGCAAATAACTTAACCCAGAAAAAAACTGAGTAGGATTGAGTAGGGGTAACTCATATACTGTCCCTTCTCGGTGCCGGCGGTGGTGGCGAAGATGGAGGCGGTGGCGAAGAATAAGTAGGATTGAACGAGTCAGAGATAGAATAGGGGTGTGAATTTACAATTTGTGCCTTTTTTTTTAGGAGAAAATGAACAAAAATTTCAGGTCCGCGTGCTAAAATAATTTCTCTCTCATCTGCTGCGAAACGGTGCACTGATTTCTTCGCTGGTGCACCGAATGTCGATCAACAATTATACATTTTAATCCTTGTTGGTGCACCGTTTCGTAGGCAAAAAATGAAACGGTGCACTGATTCGGAAAAACATCCCCCAACCTACTCACAAAAATAATCAAGATTTCACGTTTTTCAAGGCAAACAGTAACATTTTTGTTTTTTTTCAAGACAACAATCACATCCAAACACACTTTTATTATAATCAAATCACACCTTACTTTTTCCAACTTTTTCTTTCATTTATACCCCTATACAATTTATCAATTTCCTTACTTTTTATCCACCTACCACAATCATTACATACCCATTTTAATAATTTCACACCAAATAATCAACAATCATCCAAACACCACTACAAAAATAATCAACTTTGATTATAATCAAACTATGATTATAATCAAAACAAATTTTAAAAAAAACAGAAACAAACTGACCCTAAAATGCTAATAATTCACATGAGCTCTAATGACGTTGCAAAAAGAAAAAATATTAAAAGATTTTATGGAGTTTTGGTTTTATGTAGAAGATTGATTTTATTGAGATTTTATTTAAAAGATCAAGTTTTTTTTTTTTTTGTAATTTAATGAGTGTTGATATATTTTATATTGATTTAAATTTAAAATTAATTATTATTGATGAATCAGGTTCTAGGACATTACCTGGTTCAGATGAGGTAATTCTTCGAGTTGATTACCTGCAAGACAATGAACAACAGGGGATATCCCTGTAATTCACTTCCGATGCAAAAGTCACATATCTGATATATGAGTAATGAGTGAGTTGTGAGTGAGAATGATAGCGTACGTTCCCTGGGTGAGGGATCACTTGTTTTATACTAAGACGGATGGCGCCTTTTTAGGGAGCGGAGCACTCTACCCTAAATGGATTTTCGCCTGGTAATCAAAGCTCCTTGGCATTATTTGTTCTAGTATCAAATGTGGGTTTTATGGCTTAACGGTGGCTCTCTTGATCCTTTACTCCCTTGCCTTTGTCAGGTTGTTGTTATTGGCTCCCTGATGAAGGAAGGCGCTATCAAGGAGAGAAGTTCTCCTTTGGACCTTTTTATACGCCTGCTAGGCATCATGTTGGACCTAGTTAATGGGCCTATTATCAATTATTATAATTAATTAAAAAAATATTTTTCTAATAAAAACATGAGTAAGAAGGTTTAATTAAAAAAATAAGGGTAAATTACACTTTGGTACCTTGTTCTATGGACCGATTTCACTTTGTTACCTTGTTCTTTCAAAAGCGACACTTTGGTACCCTGTTCTATGACCGATTTCACTTTGGTACCCTATTCTTTGCACCGATAACATTTTGGTACCCTAAAAAAGATAGAACATGGTAACAAATCATGAAAGAATAGGGGTATCAAAGTGAAATCGGTCCATAGAACAGGGTACCAAAGTGTTAACGTGCAAAGAACATGGTACCAAAATGTTGATGGGAATTCTAGGCACCTAACGCAGCGGAAGCAAATATAAAATTTAAAATAAAACGCGCCAAGTCCTAAAATTCCCGAACAGATCCGCTAGCAGAATTTAAAACTTTTAGATAGTGGTATACCTCACGAGTTTCAATCGGTTGGTTGTACAAGGCGTGTGCAAGGAGTCCACTCTCAGCGTTCTCCCTCTGCCGGTGATCCACACGAACAGTTTCTTGGGCACCAAGGTGCTAGCCTTCCGTTCTTTTCTCCAAAAGAACCAGGGACCAATTTACAGTGTTTTTGAACTCAAGAACTCCTTCTTGATTCAAAATCCAAAAGTGGCGCAATGGAGAATTCCCACAAGAACTCCTTCTTGTTTTCTCTACTCTCACAAACCCTAATTTTTTGTGACTGCAAATCGAATTTCCTAACTCCTTAGGCAAACTCGATTTTTCCTCTCTCAACACTTGGGAGCCAAAAATTCTCACTCCATGAGCTAGGGTTCTTAGAGGTGGCGATTTTCTCTCTCTCTACAAGGAGGATGAAAATTGCACAAATGAATTCTCTATTAGCACTAGGCGCCTAGCCCTAGGCTTTTAATAATTATTTTTAGAGCATTATTATAATTCTAAATTATAATAATATGGCTTCATGAATTGAATTTACAATTGAAATATTACCATAATATTTAATTTAAAATTCAAATCGTAATCTTGGAGAATCAAATGAGAGATCAAATCTCCCCTTGGGACCCACCAAGATGGCGCCATGCCCCTCTAAAAATCCTTTGGAATTTTATAAATCAAAAACCTTCCTAACTCTTAGGAAGTCATGATTTTCCAAAGATCATGAGTTAAGATATTCCCTAATATCTATGATTCAAATCTTTTGATATCTCTATCAAATCTTTTGAATTCAAACTCATGATTTAAATTAATAAAACAATTTTATTAATCTAAATTCATCTCATGAGGCGCCACCCTCATATATATATTGGGGAATTTTATAAATCAATAATTTCCTAACTTTTAGGAACCTTATCTGATTTATTTTTCCCTAATATTTTAATTGTAAATAATTAATCCCCATTAATCATTTAACAATTATTATATTTAAGTTTGTCTCACAAATTTAAATATTTCACAACTGTAGATCAATTAAGACAAGACTTAATGTCCCAGACATTTCGCTGTGTCTTATATCGTGCCACCGGTGTGACCCACGAATTAACCCTAATTCGTGTCCCTTTTAAACGGTGTCCTGTTCCTGCTCATGTGTGACCCAGCAGGCCCCACGTGAAGTTGGCAGCAAGTCATCTCCATGACCTACAAGTCGAGAGCGGACTCTAGCAAGCCATCACGACTACCCAAAACACGTGAGTTATCGTTTTTACCAAAACCGACTTAACCTTAGTACCACCTTGTCATAGACCCTATTATCACACGATATCTCGGTCATGGATTAGGCACAGGAAAGTCATCCATAATTCAAACCACAACTTTCTCGATTTCCTGAGTTAGTCCCATTTACCAGCGTGTCCACGCATTTCCTTGGACAGACTCATCGAGGGCGCTAGTTAGATATCTCTCATGTTAATGAGGGACAAAATCCCATCTTGGTCAATCCACATTCCTCAGCACGACAATCAACCAAACTTGTACTTAGCCCTTATGGCTACCCTGCTACGGGCAACGTTAGACTAAGCCAAAGTCTGACAACTGCAACGCCGGAATAATGATGACCTCAGGTCTAAGGCATCGTGACAGGCGTACAGGAGAGGCAAGCTGATGACTAAACCCATGTAGGACTCTCCGGGTCATGTCCAGCAACTCGTAACCCCTTACGTAATTGCACCATGACTCTCGTTCCAGCATCTAGTGCATGCATCTCTATGCACCGAGGTCATGCTGGTCTTAGTTCATTTTCGTTCCCACGAAAACAATCGACCAGGGACAAATTTAGATTAATTATCTCATAATTAATCAGGGACTGTTATCATAGTAAACATGCTAATAATATGATAACCATTAATTTATCTCCATAAATTAATCAATATGTTCAAAACATATTTATAAAATGATTGGCCCTAGGGCACAATCTCCAACAAATGTCACTTTTGAAAACACACGGTACCAAAGTGAAATCAATCACAGAACAAGGCACCAAAGTGTCACTTTTGAAAGAACAAGATACTAAAGTGAAATCGGTCCATAGAACAAGGTACCAAAGTGTAATTTACCCAAAAAATAAAATTATTTAAAGATCTTTGTCACTTTTCTATATTTACCAAATTTTTTATACAGCAACTACAATTTAAAAAATTGGCAAAAGAAAAAAAAAACTACAATTTAAAAAAAGATTATATGTCTTATGGTCTTAAAATTGAATTAATATATCTATGAAGGACTTTGATTTTCCTTTAGTATTGATAATTGAGTCATGTGAAAGAGATTAATCCCTAAATGTGATGGGTTTAAATTCTAGTTGTAGAAGTGTTGGATTTTGTGGGTCAAATATCTGCCTATGTAGGAGTCCAATTGGGTTATAGTTGATCCATTGGAATGTGGGTTATTTTAATTAAGCCCCACATTGGATAGTTAGCATTTGGGAGCTCTCTCATTCTCCTATAAATAGGAGTGATTCCCCATTATTTAAGTTGCTAATCCATGTGTTGGAAAAGGGGGTCTCATTTTAAGAGAACCCATATAGTTATATTTCTCTCTCTTTGAGTTTTTCTTTCACGATCAATCGTGGAAACATGGCTTTACCTCTAGTAGATAGAGTCTCATCACTTGGTGGAGTTCGTTCTTGAAGTTCGTGATGAGGAGATTAACGTTTGGAGATCAGTCTTGGTAGAGCAAAGCCACTAGCAAGATCTAGAATATTAGTGATGGCGTCCAAGTTAGTAAATTTCGCAATATGTTTTTAATAGTTGCCTAGATTTGTTTTATATTTCGGGTTTCGGTCTTCAGGTCGTGTCTTGAGGATCTGAAATCCTTTAAGAAGTGTTCACATTTTTTTATTGTAACCAGATTTGTTATTCTTGATAATAGTGATTAATCTCCTGGCTAACTTGCAACACCTTGATGTTAGAGAGAGAGTGGAGGGGGGGGGGGAGCCTTATAAATGAGGAGTGGGGATTCAACCTTTTTTGTATCACTTCTACTATCCTTTGAGTGTGAAAGGGGTTTGGGTAGTTGTGGGTGAGGATTTATAATTTTTCCGTTCAAAAATTGTATTGAAGATAGTTTGTAATTTTTTCCATGCAGAAGTTACAAATAGTGAAGTTTGTCCCAGTGGGGTCGTGGAGTAGGTCTTGAGGCATCGAACCACGTTAAAGTTTTGTATTTGTTTCTCCATTTCCTCTTCCTTTATTTCTTGTGTGGGTTGCACTTCCGCCCAACAAGTGGTATCAGAGCAGTGGTTCCAGCCTAGGGAGGAAGAAGGGAGAGGAAGGAGCAAATGGGTCAGCCAGTTAGCAGAAGGTTTCGGCACTGCAACGTCAAGAGATGTTGGTTCAGTCTAACTTGTGATTTTAATTCCAATTTTGAAGTTAGTTTTCTGGAATTTGGATTGGTTGTTTGTTGGATTGTCTGTGGTGTAGATTATTAGTTGTTTGTTTTGTGGTGCTGGTTATTGGTTGTCTGTTTGTATGATGGCGACCTTGAAGTTTGAAGTTTCATTATTTGATGGGAGAATGGATTTCATGTTGTGGCAATGCACAATTCAAGATGATTTAGTTCAACAAGGTCTTGAATATGCATTCAGTGAGAAGAAACCGAGTGGAATAAAAGATGAAGAGTGGAATAAAATTCAAAAGAAAGCTGTTAGTACAATTCGGTTGGCACTAGCCCTGCAGATTAAAGTGACAGTGTTAAAGGAGACGTCGCCGAAGAGATTGTGGGACACGTTGGAGAGCAAGTTTGCATAAAAAACGCTCACCAACCGATTGATGATGAAGACAGACTTGTATTCACTGAAGATGGAAGAGGGAGGTAATGTGATTGATCACATTAATAAATTGGGTAAATTATACTTTAGTATTATGTGGTTTGATCATATTTCACTTTGGTACCATGTGGTTTAAAAAGTGACACTATGGTACCCTGTGGTATTCTCTGTTAACGCTTTGGTACCCTTTTGGAGCTACTTTGTAATTTTAACCATAACAAATTTTGCAAAAATTACATATTAGCTCGCAATATTTTCAGAAAATTACAAACAAGTCCTTGGATACTTATTATCTAGGGACTAAAATGAAAACTATAAAAAATTTGGGACTGTTTTGCAATTCTATCTTTTGTCCTATATTTTTCACAAATTATGTTTTGACCCCAAAATTTTTTTATAGTTTTCATTTTAGTCTATGATAATATGCATCTTGGAACCTATTTGTAATTTTATGAAAATATTGGGGGTCAATATGTAATTTTTGCAAAATTGTTATGGTTAAAATTACAAAATAACTCCAAAAGGCTACCAAAGTGTTAACGGAGAATACCACAGGGTACCAAAGTGTCACTTTTTAAACCATAGGGTGCCAAAGTGAAATATGACCAAACCACAGGGTACCAAAGTGTAATTTACCCTAATAAATTTAATGAGCTGGTATCTAGATTGTTGAGTGCAAGGGAGACTATCAAGGATAAAGAGCAAGCGTTGCTCCTGTTAGCTTCATTACCAAAATCCTTCAAGTCACTAGTGCAGTCAATGTTAGCAGGGAAGAGCACATTGAAATTAGATGAGGTGATGACGATAGTAAAGGAGAGTCAGAGGATGATGGGCTAGAAGTGTTCATATTTAATATCTTATGATATCTTGAATAGAATTGTATTTAACGAAATATACCTATATAATAATAATAATAATAATAATAATAATAATAATAATAATAATAATAATAATTTTACTTTATGTTTAATGTACTAATACGGTAATAATTATAAATTGACTAAAATGCACTTGAGCCCTATGAGTTTTAGGTTGAGGGCAAAAAACACTTGCGAATTTCAAAATTTGACTGTCAGACTATATCTTTGAGCTCTCAATTTATTCAGTTAGAAGTTAGAACCATTGAGTTTAAGAAGTTGACAGACAGATCTCTTGAACTTTCAAATAAATTGATAGATAAACCCTGAGCTTTCAAAAAAGTATTTAGAGTGTTGAGTGATCGAAGTTGTAAGTTTAAAGCCAAAGTATAATTTTGATTCCTTATCTTTTAGATAAGTTGCAATCCAGCCCTTTATCATTTTTTTTTTGCAATTTTGGTACTCCAAATTTTTTTAAAGTTTCACTCCTTGGTCCCAACGACTAAATGTGGTCTCATATTTCTTGTTTCGAGTTTGATGTGATGAATCCCCAAGCTACATGTTGTTGGAGATTGTGCCCTAGGGCCAATCATTTTATAGATAT
>QANZ01012714.1:0-14981 GCA_003254925.1 Chamaecrista fasciculata
TTTCATCATATCTATTTTCTATGATATAATAAGGAGAAGCATAGCTCATAGGGGTGTTTTGATCCAAACCCATCCAAATTCAACCGATCCAACCAAAACCGACCAAAACCGATTATATAATCGGTTGTATTGGATTGAATTTATAAAAATCGATTGGTTCGGTTCGGTTTTTTTTTTAACATACAAAACCGACCGAACCAACCGAACCAAAGATTACATCTACCCCTTTAATGACTCATACCACATCTTCAAAAAATGAAACCTAGCCGCACGGTCATTGACTCATTTCTCCATCCTCTATTCCTTCTCCAACCTGCGAAAACCCTAGCGCCTCTCTCCATCCTCAACATTCAACAAATTTGTCCCTCATTCACTCAGTCTCCGTCGTCGTCGTCGTTGCCAGTCGTTCTCCTCGTCTCCGCTATTTGTCGCCGCTGTTGCTCGCGGTTCTGCTCGTCGCCGGTCTCACTGCTCATTGTCGATGTTGCTGTTCGTTGTGTTGCTTCGTTCTCGTCGCTGTTGTTGCTCGTCGCCGTGCTTGTTCGCCGTGCTCGACGCTGTTTTTGTGTTTTTTTACTATTATTCTTGTTGTTCTTGGTGCTAATCTTGCTGTTCTTACTTGATGCTGTTGTTGTTCTTGGTGCTGTTCATTTGCTGCCAAATTTTATGTTTTCTGCACTGTAATGAATCTGATTATTATGTAATTTGACTTGTTTTGTTATGTAATTATGTAATTTGACTTGTTTTAGTGATGAATCTAGCACTTTTTTATCAAACAAAAAAGTTTGCTGGCTGAGACAATGACATTTTAGGTGGTATATTGATTTTGTTATAAAATTAGGGATTAATATGCATTGATTCTGAATTTTTTTGAGTTTTTATGAAGTTTTCAGATTTTTTATACAAGAACCGATTAACCGATCCAATCCAAACCGATCCAAACCGATTGAAGTCGGTTTGGATTGGTTTGGATGACTCAAAATGACTGGATTGATTGGATGACTTTGGTTGTCATCCAATCTGTTCGGTTCGGTTGGAAAAATTTATCCAAACCGATACAAACCGACTTTTGAACACCCCTAATAGCTCATTTTATGCCATTTGGCTCCTACGTGGCATGGAGCCCACCGTCTAATCTGACTTGGCTTCTGCGTGTTTCCCGCATGGCATAATTGATTCCACTAAATGAACGTCATTTGGAAGGGAGCTGACACTTGGATACGTATTGCCAACTGGACATTGCACAATTACCATAAAATAATTATATTTATCTGTGATTGCCTTAGTTTTCCTAACAAGATTGTCAATTAATTCAAATTATAGTAATCCTCTATTCATGATTGGCAATCACATTCCTTAATTTTGTGATTGAGTGGACTCAATTAATTTACTAATATAGGGTTTAGTTGTTATTTTAGGCATTATTGAAAATTCATGTCAATTATGTGTAATTCAGAAAAGTAATTTCGTATTTAAATCTAAGAATTTGCGAAATTATAATTAATATAAAATGAATTTCAATAACTATCATAATTAAATTCAAATACTTTACTGTCTGCCAATTTGTAATTTTTAAGGTAATTTGTAATTTATATAGGTAATAATTTCGACTTTACCTGACTATCATAAACAAATTGGAATTCGCAATTAATTTGATTACATGGTAGCTCTATATAATCAATTATTTGACCATATAATCAATTTGTAATGATTAGATTTTGTACTCAATTTCCTGATTATCACCAATTTAATCATGATAACACGCCAACTAATCTCTATATATTGGTTATGAGATTTTGTGTCTGTACGAAGTGATTTTGGTTCTGAGATTGCGTCAAGATAGTCGTGAAAGTTCCGAGATAGACAAGCAATTTGAGTAAATTAGAAACATTAGTCCACTAGGTCCCACACGTAAAAGCAAGACAATCAAGACTAGGATAATTCGTTTGTGGACTCTACCGCCCTACGATAAAGATGCTCTGAAAGATGCAGAATGAAACATAGAATTGATCTTGTGTGATAATCAGATAATTCATTCTTTCTACTCACATTAACCCTGTCATCTTATCGTTGGTTGTATTAACAAATTTTTTAATTAATATTTTTATCTTGATTTGTCTAACGCAAAGATTGGGGTCTCTATCAAGGACAATGAGATTATTAAGAAGCACAAGAATTTGTTGCGCAAGGGGGATGTTTATATTATCTCACAATATCCTGTTGGTCAAAACCATGGAGAATTCAAGGCCACCAATCACGATTATAAAATATTTTTTCAATGGAGTACCATAGCAACTAAGTGCGAAGATGATCACACAATTTTTTGGTATGGCCTCGCGATCGTTCCTCTAACACATATCAATAGGCCACATGTGGATCATATCCTTTTATTTGGTGAGTTCGAATTAAAATGACATTACATTGAAAAAATAATAAAAAAAAGTGATAAATGAATTTATCGTGTTTTTTTTTGTTATATATGTATTTATGACCCTATATTATTTTTTTCGTGCAGATGTTATTGGAAAGATATGTAACATTTATATTTTAGAATTTCTAATGAAAATTTGTGCTTTTCTTTTTCTTTTTCATTTTTTCTTCAAATTGCAGACAAAAACAACAGGGCATTCAAATTATTGAGCTCAATTTGTGTAGTGATTGAAGTGGATAAATAGCAATGATGCAGAAGGATGTTCGAATCATTGAGCTTGATTCGTGTCTAAATTCAAGTGGCGATGATGCAATTTGGAATTGTGAAGTCTAAAGATAGGGGATCCCAAAAAATAAAGAAATAAAGAGAGAAAACCTTTGAGAATGAAGGCATCGTAAAGACTGAGGATTCAAAAGAGTGAATAAGAAAGATGAGTAGGATATTGTAATTCTTCTCTCTTAGCCCTTCATCATGTAACATTGACTTTGAATGCAATGGAATAATGTGTCTAAGCTTCACAAACTTTTTCGTAGCAATATGCTTCCCATTTGACTAATTTTTGTCTTTTGATTTATTTTGTTTTAGTGTTTCATCAAAATTTCCAATGAATCCAAGAAAATAATATCATTCAGATGACAGTTGTTGGATATCCTCTTTGAGTTTTTCGTTTATCCATGTTTTGGCGATTGTTTTGTAATTTTTTGCATGTTTTGTGGATTATTCTATAATTTCCTACATAATTTCCTACAAAAACAGCACATCAATCAATAGCCATCCCCACCCCTAAACCCAATGAAGGTTGCAGGGGGTTCAAACTACTAGCACCAGTCTCAGCATCCACATCATTCATCTTATTCACAATATCATCAAGTGGTTTTTCCTTCACACCCACCTCACCCCTCGGGGTCCCGCTCTTAACAGGAGTTTTCCCCATCCATAAAGGAATGGGATCCCCCCTGTCAACTCTTCTATAACTGAACTTGTACTCAAATAGATCCCTATTCTCATTAGCAAATTTATTGTCCCTTGGGAAAGTCATCCTCCTAGCACTGTTTTCCCCCACAATAGCCTTCTCCTTCAGAGCATCTCCCTTATAAGCACGATTAGAGTCAGAATGAGGCACCCTATTATGCAAATCTGAAGCTTTCAAAACCCCCTTGAGGGGCTTCTCCACTCTTGTCTCACTTCTCATCTCAGGAATCTGGGGAGCCACTGCTTCTTCCATAACATTAGCAACATCACCTGTTTCTTCTCCCTCATCCTCCATCAAGCCAGCAAACCTGGACCCATGAGACTTCCCACTAGCTGTATTACTGCTTTTAGTACCCTGTGGAGACCCCTTAGTGGCAATAGGGGGCTTCCTTCTGTTCTTCTTCACCAGAGTCCAAGGCCCAAACACTTCCCCTACACTACCATCCTTCTTCACTTCAGCATTGTTACTCTCATTTAGGTTCGCCTCCTCAGCTACTCTCTTATCTGGACAGTTAGAGCAAACATGCCCAAACTTACCACAAAAGAAACAAAGAGAATGCAGCCCCTCATACTCCACCCTAAGCTCCCTTCCCTTAATAATGTAGACCGGGAGCAAAGGTTTGCTCAAGTCCACTTCAACACACATCCTAGCAAACTTCTCTCTGCTCAACTGAGTCGTGTTCATGTCAACCTTGACGGCCTTCCCAATTCTATTACCAAACACTTCCAGCACTTTAACATCATAATATTGGATTGGTAAATCAGGAAACCTCACCCAAACCAACAACCTTTCCACAAGAGCACTCCAAGGATTAAATTCACTATCCCAAGTCCTCACCATCAAGTAGTGATCATAAATCATCCAAGGCCCCCCCTCTAGAGCAAAATCATAGTCCTTCTCATTAGTAAAAGTAGCAACAAAGAAGTCATTAGGAATATCTACCACAGTCACAATACCATTCCTAGCCCACATATTTTGAACCTTACTTTCCAAAGCTTTAAGACTAATCATCCTACCCAAAAGCTTAACAATTAAGGATCTCTTAAAAGGCTTATTAATTCTTCTTTCTTCCTTCTCAATAAACAAAAACTCAGGTACAGAAATAGGACCCCTAACATGTTCAACAATATTGCAAGTACTTTTATAATAATCAGTATAATCATCATCAGTATTTGAAGTATCCCTGCCAATAGACTTACCATCCTCACTCATGGAGTCGTCTTCATTCCAAGTTTTCTGAGAGTGGCTTCCAGTTAAAGCCTCACAGTACGAATTGCAACCTCCCGCTGCCACTGAATCCGCTATTGTCTCCAATTCCTCATACACAATCGGACCTGATTTCTCCCTTGAGAAAGCTCCCTCTGAATCCTTCGCCTTCTTCTTACTTATCGTTAGCAGATCATCTTCCTCAGCAGATCGGACTTCGCCGGAATCGTCGCCAGAACTGCCATTCGCCGTCGTGCCGGTTCGCTTCTCATCAGAGATTGCCGCCATCGGGATTTCCCCAGACGGCGACGCTGCGTTGATGCCTGTTAGGGTTCCGCCTGAAGAGAGGGCTGTCGTCGCGTTTCGCTTCCTTCCGCTTGAAGAGACAGCGGCGCTGCGTCGAATTCCGTTAGGGTTCTGTCGCGTGCACGTTCACGTTCTAATATGAGATTCTTTCAGAATTAAAAGATTATTTTAGATATGACTTAGTGATGATTTTGAATTGAGTAAAATTCTCATTAGTTACCACTTTTGACTTTATTTCTCTTTATTGATTGCAATTAATAGATGATAATTGATTCTATTTCCTACTTAGATAAGAATAGTCTTCCATCATTAGTTAATTTTATTGACTTTAATCTTCAATCTAATTAACCAACAATTGGTAATCATGATTTAATTAATTTCTATACACACTTTTCATTTTTTAAAAATAATAGAGGTTGACATTAGTAATTGTTGACTCATATTAATTTTTATACACCAATTCATTTTCATTTTTTGAATATAACAGAGGCTGGAATTGAGAAATATTATCTCATATTAAAAAAATAATAATAATTATGACATTAGCCTAATTTAAAATTTCATTAAAGCATATTAATTTTTTCAATTAATATCGTACCTCTCTCATGTAGTAGTGATAATTTTATATGTATANCTTTTTATGATTCTAAAATTTTTCTTTAATTATATTTTAGATATAATTTTATTGTCAATCAGTGTAGATGTGAATAGACCAAAAAGAAAAAAAAAATTGGAGGACCATCAAATTGATTGAATATCAAGTTATTAATTTCAATATACTTTTCTATGTGTGCACATTTTTATGAGGACCTTTAATTTAATTGAATATCAAGTCATATTTTTTCACTTATATTACACTTAAGTCCTCATATGAATCTTGGATTACCTCCTTTTCACTCCGTATTTGTGATACCATATAATTATAGAGTGTAAGTTAATAATTTTGATCTTTAAAATTAGAGTGTAAGTTAATAATTTTGGTCTTTAAAATACAGTAAATTTCTCAATTTAGTCCTTAAAAGATAGAATTATAAGATTTAAAGTAAACTAACAATTTGGTCCCTAAAAGATCACAGAGTTAACAACCCGATTCCTAAAATATTAAAATATACATTTAGCTTTATAAAGATCAAACCAGTGTACTTTTTAATCTATAAAAAAGACTAAAAGGTATATCGTTTTGATCTTTTAGGGACTAAACTGTACAATTTAATCTTTCGAGTACGGATAAATCATGAAAATATATGTTGATACCACTTATATGCAATTTTAATACATTAAAAGGACTAAAAAGTATACCGTTTTAATGCAATTTTACTTTCTCTAAGCGTCAATTGGTGAAATATATATTGTCCAGGTTATTGCAAAACTTATATGCATGAAAATATTATTTTACATTTAAGTGGTATCAAATAAGTTTTTTTTTTTACATACGAACCTCCAAAAAGTTTTTTCTATTGGTAGCGTGAAATATTACTACTGGACTTTGTTGTTCAAATAATATTTTTTTGACATTTTCGAAAATAATTAAAAAGTTTGAAATATTGAGGAAAAATAATAACAAGATATTATTAATAATGAATTTATTGTTAAAGACGTATTTTGGATAGAAATGTATTTGATCAATTAGTTGAACATGTATAAATTAATAAATGATAGATGACTATAAATTGATTGAATACATTTGACTAATGACCAACATATTTATTGATTAAATTTCATTAAATTTTTGTTGTTTCTTATATTATATTTATATAGGTGTAATTACCAAAATTGTCTTTTATTTATTTTTTATGGTTTATCCTATTCCTTCTTCCCAAATTCAATTATAATAATGTAAGTATGTAACATTATGCTGATTGTTTTTTGAACAAGTTATGCTGATTTTTATACTATGTAATAAATAAGTTTTTTGAAATTCCCTACTCACTTTAATTGTTTATAGTTATGTTAATCATGGTTTATACTTTATATTAAAAGCCAAAACCAGCTTCTGGTTAATATCATAAATTGATGCAATATCACCTACTTTTTACTATAGCTATAACATGGCAAAAAAAATTAAATAGCTTTAAAGTGTATTCTAATTTTAAAATTTTTAATGCATTAGTAATCCGAATGTGTCACATGAATCAAAAACATATTTATGAATCTTAACTTGTCAATCTTAACATCACCAATTTGTAACTATAATTTTGAATCATTTAAAATTAATGAGCAAATTTTACTTTGGTACCATAAGGTATGAACCGATTCTACTTTGGTACCAAGTTCTTTCAAAAGTGACATTTTAGTATCATATTCTCTTCGTCGTTAGCACTTTAAAACCCAAAACTCTTTTTCCACACGGGTCAACGTATCTCCTTCACTTGTGTAAACATTTCATAACCAATGTAAAAGTTTAGTATTAAATGTTGTGTCAATTACTGTGATTCTTTGACAACTTTCTAAATTGAATTTGTTAGCGAATCCTAGAGTTTATAATTTTAGAATCTTTCTTTTTTCGTCATTATATATGGTTGAATTATGAGTCATTATTTTGGAATGGATGCACGTTTTTTTGTGTTCCAAGTATAGTTCTAATATTTCATGTTTGCACGTATAGTTATTAAATTCTCTTTTTTTGATAGATATTAAATTCTATCTTTAACTCACCATTAATAGATATTTATAATGTGTGAACAACAATATTAAATTTGTAGAACAATATTCTAAAAAAAATCATAGAACAATGTATTAAAAATATTCAAAGAACATCATCCGTGAATCGCACGGGTCCAAACCTAGTATATATGAAAGGAAAGAACCTTTTTGTAAGTGGGAGATTATTTTTTAATACTATATATATAATATTATATGTATATAACAAATTATAGTTATTTTTTAATTAAAATAACCTATAATTAGTCTGAAAAATATATATTCTTAGGATATGTTTGGATTAGAGATTAAGAAGGAGAATGTAAAGGAGAAGAAAAAATTTGAGACCTCTTTTAATACTTATTTCTCTTTCTTTTCTCATAAATTTTAAATACTCAAAATTAAAATATTTTGAAAAAAAAACTACTTTCTCAAAAAAAAAAAAATAGAATGAGATAATCTCCTTTCCACTTTCTTCCTCTCTATCTCCTCTTCCTTCATCCTCCAATTATTCAAAACAAGCACTTAATAATTTAAGGTGCTATAGAAAGGGCTTATAAGCTTATTCTTATAAACCTCTATATGGGTCAAATAAAGATATCTACAAATTTTTTAAATAAAAAATCCCATAATTCTTTAGATATTCTAAAGAAGATAAAATCTCTCCCAGAATCAATAAAATATATCTAATTTCTCTCTAATTTCTCTGGTCTAAAATTTTTCTCAATTTTAAACGTGTATTTTAGTGACATTTACCTTATATACTTAATTATAATTATATATAGACGTACAACATGATGTACAAACTGCAAAGTGTATCTAAAAATCTAGGAGATTGAATTGAATGAGGAGCATATATATATATATATATATATATAGTGAGAGAGTGAGAAGTGAGAAAGAAGAATAAATGAGCACATGGGGTGTTAAGGAAAGACAGTGAGCGCAGAGTATGGAAAATTAGGAATGAATAGCAGCAGCAAGCATGTGCAATTTGCATGCTTTTTCACTCTGTAACTTTTAACCCCACACACTCTCTCAATCTTTATGCTCATCAACTACTCATCTTCCGGTACTATATTATATATTGACTATTATCATATTCACTAGATAGAGAGAAGAGATCATTACAGACATTTTTCTTTTCTTTTTTTAAATTAAAAAAATGTTAAATATTGTAAAGATTTGATCTTATTATTTAAGATTTGGGATATCTTATGTAATTTTTGAGTGACTTGTATTTTAATTAGTTACCATATATTTTGAGATAGAATCCTTGGTGACTAAGGAATTAGGGACTTGGGCCTATTGAGCTTAGGTTAAGTAATCCTTGTGTATCTAGGGTTTGGGATGTCTATAAATAGACTAGTAGCTAATGATAGAAGTATGACTTGAGAGGGAGATTAGTTCATCAGGTTATTGTATTCCCACATTCTATATAGTGAAATCCTTTGTTCTTGGCTGGATGTAGGTCACATTCTATAATTGTCTTGTGTTCTTCTATTATTCTCTTTATTCCGCATTATCATACTTGTTTAGATCTATGAATGTTTGTTGGGAGATACTCTGAATCCTAATAAATATAAACATCTCCCTTGTGAAGAAATTGAACCCAAATTTATCAATTACTGATTGGCTATATTTACCAATACATTTGCATCTGTGCTTCGGAAAGTGAGAGCTGCTTCAGTTGTAGCCAAACAACACAAGGGTCAGTCAAATGTCTCCCATGTTTTTTTTTTTTGAAAAAAAAAATAGAAAGTTAATTATTTAAAATTTTGTTACATATGACGATGATATTGGTGTGGGGTGTAGCATTTTGTATGAATATCCGAATTTATATGTCCGTGTCAATAAATGCTTCATGCATGCATGGGTTCAAACTTCAAAGTTCAAACCATTCACTCATACATACATGTGACCGATAATTAAAATTGTGAGCCATAACCTACCTGTATAAATTAAAGCAAATCCTTCTTCTTCTTCTTTAAAGAGTTTTTTTTTTTTTGGATTACTTTTTTGAGGGGGCTTGATACTTGAAAGAGAGAAGAAACAATTTAAAGAGGGTGTGTGTGGGGGACAAAGTCACATGGGATGTAAAGATATGGTGTCGTGTAAGTTTAGGTTGTTGGCGTTTTCGACAACTTTACGGTAACTTTTAGTGCAATGCAGAGTGACCCATAAAATTGTACCACAGTTTTAGACACACACTATACAAAATACAAATATAATTGAAGTTGGATTTGCATTACTATATCATATAAATACACATAACAAAAATTCTCAGTTATCTTTTTTTATTTTATATCAACAATATTTTATGAGATCAACGACTACAAAATATTAGAGTCGTCAAAAAAATTTAAGATTGCAAGTTATGTGTCTCTTAACTGCCGTTTGACCTTTCCCCTGAAATCTGCATTCAACATGACTTGCATTCATTCATTCATGTGTTATCCTTTGATAAAAAAGTCAAACAAATATACAAAGTATATATGGAACAATAACGGATTGGAACATTAGATTATCATTTGGCCCATTCACAAAAGCTGCCAAGACTTAAAATGTGGTTTAGAAAAAAGAAGAAATATAAAATCACACACCCTTAATTAATCGAAGCAAAATCAAAATTCAGGGTTTGTAGACCAATCTTTCAGCCATCTATGATCCAATTCAACACACCATTAAATTCTAAGAATCATATATGATATTATGAACGGTGTATTTTGTTTGTGGGCCGCAACCATACAATTTTCACAAACAAATAAAACTGGAAGAAAACCAGATTAATTTGTCTTTTATATATATATATATAAATAGAAAGAGAGATGAAAGTAAAATTGGAATATATAGTAAGAATGTGAAATAAAAGGTTAATTGGAAGGCAAGTAAGAGAGAAGGGAACAAAGGATTTATGTACTTGAACAGAAAGCTTTTACTTGCAAGAGGCAGAAGAGTTCTGGCCTTCTGGGCTTGGCAAATAATAATAATAATAATAATAATAATAATAATAATAATAATAATATGAAAATTAAAAAAAAAAAAAGACACCCGGCATATAGGGCCAAAAGTGTCATTGTGTGATCAGAGAGAAAGAGAGAGATCAGGAAGGTGGGGCGGAGGAAGTGGAGGTGCCGGCGCCGGAGAGAAGGTCGGCGAGCGCCGTCATGGCTCGGACTTGCATCTCCAGCGCCGATATGTAATCAATCGCTTCTTCCAATATCACCGGCGCCGGTTGTTTCCGGCAGCCGGGGACTAGCCGGCCGAGGTACCTCACTTTGCTCTGCACCGCCGGCACGCTCTTTCCTTTCAGCCGGAAAACGCTCAGTCTCGGCTTCCTCGACCGTGCGGCGGCGGCGGCGGAGGAAGACGACGACGACGAGGAGATTCTGTGCCTCTTGTGTTTGGTGAACTTGAGCTTGAGGCGATTGGTGAGGATGGCTCGGCTCCAGCGACTCCGGCCCTTGGCGGCGACGGCGAGGACGGTATCGGCGGCGTCGCGGACGGCTTTTCCACGGCGGGGGACGGCGGAGGCGGAGTCGAGGTTGAGTCTGGATAAGGCTTGATGGAGTTTGGAGGAGTAGATTTGTTGCTGAGATTGGGATTTCCATTTGATATGGTGGTGTTTGTCTTCTTCTTGGCCATTATGTTTCATCATCGCCTGTGTTTTCTTCTTCTTCTTTCTCTTGGAAGGGTCACGCGATCGATCCCCAGGGTTCGAGATCACAGACGACGATGATATCGACGACGCCATTTATATTTCAGGCGGAAATTATTATCAGGGATAAGCTATAGCTATATTGGTATTCCTAATTCAGGATGAAAAAGAGAGAAGAAATTGGGAATTGTAGATTCAGATGGATAGGATTCAGAAATTACAGAGAGAGAGTGATTGGGAAGGAGAGAGGAAGGCTATACTATATAATAGAATTGAGAAAATGGAAGGAAGAAGAAGCAAGAGAAGAGAAGAGAAAGTGAGAAAGTGGATGGGAATGAGATTAGCAAATAAGAAGGAAGAGAAGTGGGTGAGGTGTCCCTTCATTCATTTATAAACAAATCCCAATACCCTCCCCTCCCCTCCCTTTCCTTTTTTTTTTTTTTTTTTTTTTTTTTTNNNNTTTTTTTTTTTTTTTTTTTTTTAAGGTTTGGCCAAAGTGTCTCTCATATTTCTCAAAGTTTTATTTTGATCTCTCGAGTTTTTTTTTTCATTTTGGTCTTTCATATTTATTTAAAGTTTCATTTTAGTCCCTTAAGTTTCATGTTAGTCTCTAACTCTTCCGTCAAATAAAGAAAAAAAAAAAATCAACTTTCATCTCCCAAAAATTTTGCTCTTTTTAGGATCTTGAGGGAGATGAAAGTTAGTATTTTTTCCTATTTTTAATAGAAAAAAAGTGGATGGAAAAAAGTCAGGAACTAACAGTGGAACTTTTTAAAAATTTGAGGTACCAAAACGGAATGAAAAAAACTTGAGGGACCAAAACAAAACTTTGAGCAAACATGAGGGGTCAAAATGGAACGAAAAAAACTTGAGGGACCAAAACAAAACTTTGAGCAAACATGAAGGACCAAAATAAGACTTTGACCTTTTCATTTTATTTATCTAATTCAAACCCAATATCAAAATAAAAACCAACCACAATTTAAAAGCATTATTGTTGTTTTTATCTTTCTCAACATTTCCCTGCTCCCTTGCCCACTTCTCCACTGATATTTTCAACCTATAACATTATTAAGAGTTGGAGTTATATCTATATTCTTATTTTGGATGCTTATTTAAAAAAAAAATTGAGCAACACACAAACACTCCCTACATTTCCGGCCACTACTTCCACTTAAAATAATAATAATAATAATAATAACTGAAATTAGTTAGTTACTTAATGCTCTTTTTTTTGGGTCTCCACTTAGATGATATTCTACTCTGCAACAAAATTTTCACAATATAGGACAACACCAATAAATATAGAGGCCATGCTTTCACAATCCCACTGTCATTTTTGGCTAAGTTGTTTTTGGGTAAAATGTCTTTACAGCTAACTCCACTAAATATCTTCCTTCACTTAAGTGTTGTACTTGTACGTCTTTAAAGAATATCTTCAGCCACAAAGTAATAAAAAAAGATTTCTTAAAGAGCAAAGAGAATGGAAATAACTCCAACTAATGTACACAGAACTAAATAAGAATTTATTTTGAGGACCGACTTTGTAAGTTTGAAAACTATGTGTAAATAATCCAACATTTTAGAGGATTTGTCTAATATAATTTTTCCCCCTTAGCGCTCTTCAATTTTTTTAGTTAAAAAAAAAACAGAAGAAAATTGATAACAATCTTTTAAAAGAAAATTATAGAATTAGTTTGAATTAAATTACAGTAAAAATTACCTGTCAGGTATCTAACTTATTTTTTTTTGGAAAAAGAAGAAGAAGTAAATTTCGTAATATTAAGTTGCAGTAGCATTATTAGAAGGTACGGCAGCAGAGTGAAAGCTCCACTTCTTGGTTTCAGTTCCTACTTGGCAGCAATTAGCAATCGTGGAAACAACCATATCCTTTTCCTTTTATATACTTATTATAACATTTCATAGATTCATACACACATGTTACATGTACAGACACACACACAGTAATTACTGTAATATTAGAAGTAACGTCTGTTATTTGGGGAGAGACTGTAATTTTCTGTGGAAATACATTCGTTTTTTTTCTTGCCAGAAAATACATGAGGTCTGTCAGACAATAATTCTTATGTTTTGTATGGATGCAGAGGGTAACACCCATTTTCTTGGTCTTAGTTCATCTTCTCTAATATTCCTGTGAAAAAAGATAATTGATTGAATTCAATTTTAACCCTATTTATAAAAGTCAATAGAATGCCTATTTGATATTTTAATATATATATATATATATATATATAGCAGTGCTAGTTATGCAACATATTAGGCAAACAAAATATTCCAATTAATATCTAGCCAGAATCACTTATCTACGTGCAAATATTGACAGGTCAAATGTTTATTATTTGGTCAAAAATTCATTTGAGTTCGAATTATATCATGGGTATAAAAAATATTTTATTAGTGGAAATAAAACTCACTTTATTGGTTTTTATGTTTCTAAAAAGATTATGGCCTGTTTGGGAGCAATTGCAGCTCAAGCTAATCTCATCCAAGTGACTTGGATGAGATGATGTTGTAATGAGATGAGATGAAATGATATATTGGTGTTTGAGTGATTTTAGAGAAAATGATGTTAAATAGGTTGTGAAATTATATAAAAGGGTATGTAATGATTGTGGTTAGGTGAAATAGGTTGTTGGATTTATTTATTTTGTATAGGGATATAAATGGTAAGAAATAATGAAATGAGATTGAGATATTAAAATGAGATGAGATAAGATGATAGGTGTTTGGTGGTGGGTTGGATGAGATGATGTTGAGATTAAATGCTTTTGGAAACCGTGAAAATGAAATATTTTTGGATGAAGGTTTTTTGGTCAATCCATTTGGATGAGATGATGGGCCAAAGTGAAAATAACATGAAAATTATTTTAAGATTACAATTTGGTCCATAAATTTGTACTGGTCCAATTAATCAATCCCTAACATGTGTAAATGATAAGTCGAGGCCTGTATATTTTACTCAAAACAAATAGAGGAATATTGCAACTAAAAAAATAATAATATTGTAAATTTGTTGTGTAATTAAATTAATATAAATTATAAATATACATAAGAGATACTGAAAGAGAGAGAGAAAGAGAGAGAGAGAGGTGTATGTGTGTGTGTGAGAGAGAGAGGGAGAGAGAAAATGTGTGTGTGTGTGTGTGTGTGTGTGTGTGTGAGAGAGAGAGAGAGAGAGGTGAGTGAAAAGAGAAAAAAAATAATAAGAAATGATAGATAGAGAGAGAAAATTATAAGTGTAATAAATGAGGGTATGCAAAATTACTATTTTGTCTAATTCTTTTTTTTATATTTGTATTAAAGTATATGTAATTATATGTGTATAAGTAGGGATAGAATGGTAATTGTAAGAGAAAATAAGATGATGTTGTGAATGAGATGGTAATGTGAATGAGATGAAATGATATTGAAGTTCCACCAAACACCAAACCATTCTCTCCTAAGAAAAGAGAGTTCAATCCACAGGCATAGATATATCAATTACTAAGGGCCTGTTTGGGAGAACAATAATCCTAATCCAATCCAATCTAATCCAATCCAAATGGATTGGATGAGATTATTTTTTAATTGGATGAGATGAGATGATGTATTGGTGTTTGGGTGATTTTATTGAGAATGATGTTAAATAGGGTGTGAAATTATATAAAAGGGGTTGTAATGATTGTGGTTGGTAGAAAAAAGTAGATGGATTTTTGTGATTTGTATAGGGGTAGAAATGGTAGGAAATAATGAGATGAGATGAGATG
>QANZ01012714.1:15941-34028 GCA_003254925.1 Chamaecrista fasciculata
GAGAGAGAGAGAAAGAGAAAAAATGTGAGTGGAAAAGATAAAAAAATGATGAGAAATGATAGATAGAGAGAGAAAATTATAAGTGTAATAAATGAGGGTATGTAAAATTACTATTTTGTCTAATTCTCTTTTTTATATTTGTATTAAAGTATAGGTAATTATAGGTGTGTAAGTAGGGATAGATTAGTAATTGTAAGAGAAAATGAGATGATGTTGTGAATGAGATTATGATGTGGATGAGATGAGATGAGATGATGATGAAAAAAAAGACCAATCCAGTAATGTTCATCCAATCCTAGAATGAGATGAGATGAGATTGGATTGAAAATATTAGGCTCCCAAACAGACCCTGAAACAGAATCAATTGCAGTGTCTCAAATTGATCCACGTCATTCTTTACAATAGTTGAAAATGAATTCACCAATAAAAAAAGAGTATCAATGCACCTAGAACATTAATAATATAAATACAAAACATTAGATAATTGAATTATTGTAATTATTCAAACTTTTTGTCACTAAGTCAGACCTAATGCAAGAATTCTGCCAACTGATACACTATTAAAGCAAAGCACATATGTTACCAGCCAAGACATAAAACCAAATTCCTTGTATATATATCAAATTATGATGCATCCATCCAGCGTAGTACCTAAAACAAAAGCAACAAACACAGGTCCATGGAGAAAGTAGATGCTTTTACAGACCAAGCTCAAGAAATTCTGACAGTCTTTTGATAAGTGATAAGCAAATTGGATCCCCATTGGATGGGGCTATGGCGTTGGCTTCCACTTAATGAATGAATGAATGAGGCCCCCACAAATTATTTCTTTTCATTCCGTGCAATGATTATTGGGGATGATGATCCTCAAAAGAAACAATAAACTAAAGGAGATGCATGTGCTATGAGGGCAATTTCTCTGGCACTTTTCTATCCCCGGCTTTTGTTTTGTAATTTATTGGGGTTTTGGAATTTTCTTCCTTTGCTGAGGCGTGGACAGTTAATGCTCCACATTTTCTTAAATTGTTTTTCTTTGATAATTATTATAATCAAACACCAATCATTTCATTGTTAAGCGGCTGAGAATCATGAAGCAGAGAATGGATAACCATTTATGTTATTTAATTTTGATTTAAGAGTTGGCTTCCACACCTAAGTCGGGTGTAAAATGCATGCTCCTGATTGGTTCGTGCAACAAGTTAAAGACTCAATGGACACAGAAGAAAGATGGCCAATAGTTAGTGGGGTTAAACTTAAAAGTGAAAAGTAAAAGAAAAAGAGAACAGTAATATCTAAAGTGCCATGGATATATATAGTTTATGAATTAAATTTTGACAAGCATAAGCATAATTGGTCATCCGATCCCCATTCTGGCCAAAATCACAGTAAAAGATTAAACGTGTATGTGAACAGGAAGATTGCATTGAGAAAAAACTTAAAATATTTTTGGAAAAGCTAAATCACTAGCAGAGATAATGATGTGGCAGAGAGGTTGCCTCCCCTGTGTATGACATAATGAGACACAGGGCATCTAAAAGAAGGGAGAAGCATTAAAAAGAAGCAGAAAAGTATGGTACTCACTGAATATGAGTGGGGAATGGTAAGGCAAGATGATTTCAAGATGGATCTGAGTCCATTCAAATTAATGCGTTTGAATCGTGCACATATAATGATGATGCATATCATAGCCTCTTAAGGATGTGCAGCATATAGCAAAGCAATATTTTAGGTTTCTAATGATGAACATCTCTGATAATAGATATGTTATTAAATTCAATTCGATTTATGGGCCTAAAAAACTGAAAGCATTGCTAACATAGCAGAACATATCCATTTAAAAGCAGACAATTCAGAGTTCCTCGAATGACTAATTTAACAAACATTTAAGCAAGATATGATCAAAAAGACATCCTCACACAATGATAAGTCGAATTCCATGACTTTTGACAGCTCGCTTTGAAGCAAGATCCAGAGTTATACAATCTAGAATATTTCAGAATGCTACCTTAGAATCTGTATACGACTTGCAATTATGCAAATGAACATTATTTTTTCCTTTTAGTTTTACTAAGCATAAATGGCTTTGGGTTGGGAGCTATATTGTCCATAAACATTTGTCACATACCATTCAATGAATTTCTTGTTGACCCATTATTTTATCAGTAGAATTTATGAATGAAGAGCTTCTAGATGATCCTAGCATTTTGGTGCTTTGCAGTTTGGAGTCATACTGGGATATACAATGCGATGATAGTGCCCCCAAACTACATCAGTCATCAGTGTACTTCAGCTCCTGCGAAATAAGGGAAGACGTGAGTGATGAAGCATAGAAATTTACAAAGGCTGTGTCCATGTGGAAACCATATTATGAACGTTGTTTACCATCATCATCATCATCATCATTAGTTAACAATTTTATATTCAGACACAAGGTTTTTGAGTGACACGATGGTATTAGTAGAGCAACATATTGGATGCCAATAATTTCGGTTAAATCATATTATAATCACATTTCAGAACCATGGAGAAATGCATGTACCATGCCACACCATGAGAGACCAAAATTAACAAGATAGAACATTAAGGAAAAGGGAAACGGAGATTCATGATTAGGCACTTTAGTTCATTTGGTGAAACTTTTAATTATATAGCCTCACAGTTTGACTTCAATGTATGAAGGTGGGTTAGGAGACAGTGTTTTCTTGTTTGGTATCTAGGGCACCAAGCTCTTCACAGATTGCAAATACAGGAGCAACCAGCTTAATCATTGACCCAAACAAATTAACATATTGAAAAAGGAAAGTGGGTATACATTGATTTGCCTAAAGTTCAGCTCCCTCAAGTTCCAACCAGACTGGAAAGACCCTCAAGGTGCACGAACCAAGCTGGCAATGGTATGAATCATCACGGCGATAATATTTTATATGGACAAGTCCATTTCTAAGAGATTGGTTTCTTTTTTATATTATTTTGATTGTTAAGTTAATATAATAATATCATGAAAAATTATTTTATACAAATCTTGAGAAATTGAAGATTTTTTTAATTACATTATCAGGATTAACAACTAATTTTTTCAGCCATGTAAAAAATGAGCTGCTAACGTCGGGATTTGCAAGACAAATTTACTCATACTTCTGGAGGTTTTTCTTTTTTGGGGGGGAAGCGAAGGTTATGAATGTGATTTCTCACAGAAACGACTGAACACAATCATTGACAAAAAAAATAATTAAATGAACAAGTATTGGGCTCCAGAAAGTAGGCCTAGTCTTGATGAATGAAAGGACCCAAGCCCAACATCAAGTCATTAAAAATTTAAAGCGTTTTAACAAAAAAAAAACACAAAGCCTATATTTTTTTGTAAATCTAAAAATATATTAACTTTTACTTGCAAATATATGTATACCTCTAAGCTACGCAAATTACTATTTCTAGCAAGAGCGAATGGATCCGATTGCCCTCCCCTCATCTGACCCCGTCACAAATCTCTCCTCCCTTCCCAAATCGCGAACGCCCTGAATCAATTCAGATTACTCATTGTTCGATATGCAGGGGACAATAGATCATATTCCTGTAGTAGCAAGGTGATTGAGGACATGACATCAATTCTCAGGGTAGTTTTTAATACCACCAGCCATGACCCTTCCCCTTTTCTCATTCAATTTGCTAAAAAGTTACCATACAAAAACAAAGAGTACCCAACTCGTAAGCAAGCTTATAACAGTTTAATATTCTGCCCCGGTTCTTATGAAAAGGCGTATAATTTACCCAAAACTTAAGCAAAATCTACTCAAATAACTCCTTACATAGCGACAGAACGACAAGCTTTAGCAGATGGTGCTTATCTTCTCTATTGCAAAATCTTGACTTGAGGTTCATCTATCGCTAAATCACGTAGCTGGTTATCCCATTCCAAAGAGATAAAGTTCACTGCATGACTATTATTTCACTCTCCCGTATCTGTTTTCACTTTTCATGTGTGCATTTTTAGGTTAAATATGGAAACGTATGAATGCCAAACATACAAAACAATGTCCTGTTGGATGATTTGAATAATTGTAATTATGAATTGGAACAGATAATATTTTATCAATAGACCATAATAAGGTCAATTTATGATAGATCAATTTAACTCCTAAGTCCTAACCCATTTAAGAAAAGGTTTCATTCTACAAGACTATTTTAACTATCAATTGTCTTATCTCATTGATAGACTAAAAGAATTAAAATCAGAAGTAACTTAATAGTTTTCTCTTAGCCTCGGGACTAAAAGGTGTTCATTAGCAAAAGCTAGCATTGACAGAGATGTACCAGAGTTCAGTATCTCTTGAGACTTGGCATCAAGCATAGGAAGCTAAAATTACAAATACCATGATTGGTTACCCACGCGATGCAACTTACAAAGAAACTATATATTGTTCTTTACCTACGTTTATACCAATGAGCAGAATGTTTCATTCAACATAAATGCCTACTTTAGCAGGGACAACACTATAAGTCTATCTGCACTTATTTATACAAAACCACTCTAATTTTCCCTGCCCTTTTCCTTTTTTTTTTTTTTGGTCAGACCCTGCCCTTTTCCTAACCAAAACCACTCTCTATATATACACACGGGATCTGCATAGTCCCCACACACACCCATGTCTATTGTGCAGTGGCCAGCTTATGACTTCATTCATAGTGGGCCCTGGTCCAGTAACAGCAGGCCCATCAGCAGCACAAATCATAAACCATAACAATTGTTTCTCAAGATCATAAACGGCAAGCAATGCAGATCACCTTCAAGATAAAGTAGTAACTAGCGCAATTAATCTACAACTACAATTCATGACCATTCAATATTGAAATGTAAGAAAGAATACTGTATCAATCGGTTCAGCTCAAAATTTTAAACTATCAAATCAAAGACTTCAGATGTATTTATAGAGACGTACAGAAGAAGATCTTACCTCTCGGTCTGTGAAGTATATAAACCTTCGTGCAATGGTTCACGTAGGCGATGGTCCAATGAAAGAGCAATGAGTGTCTGAAGAGAAGAAAATGACAGCTGATACTCCAATAATCCACATCAAGAAACATAGAAACACCATCCGGCTTTTGTCAGAAACTACTTGAACCACACTGTCTTTCTCCGGCAGGAAATTGAGTTCTTTCATGACAAAGTTAATTATCTCATCCATAAGCTCCCTATATTGAGGAGTAGAACTGAACGAGTTGAGGACTTCCGATTGAGTATTTCTGAGAAATTTCATGGCAATCTCTGCCTCCACAGAAGCCAACTTAGAACTGTCTAACTCAGAGGCACCACAAAAATTCACTGAACCACTTCCGTTTCCGTCACTGATCTTTTTAGATGGTATCATATTAGATCCAAGCAAATTCATTGAGGATGCCTCTTCCGACAAGAATTTGACAACCTTCAGAAAAAAAAATTTAACCAGTTCAACCATATTATTTGAGATTCACACTGCACTTGATCTTTCTAGTTAATTTATTTTCTTGGAATCCAGACGGTTCGAGTCGCCTTATATAATTAATTGATTACTAAATGTTAAGCAGTTTATACAAAAAAGTGTTGGTTCAAATGATAGCAAGAAGAAATACAAGCAAGAGGAGAAATAAAGAATTACTACAGATTAATAGAATTGATTGAACCATTCATGCACCTTCAATTCGATGGATAGTCAATAAGAACGGAAAAAATGTGATACGTTTTTTGTAGCTTACATTGATTACACAAACTAATCAGATTTCTTTCAATAAAAATAAAATAAAATAAGGAAATGCTGTGAATACGTCAAATCAAAATTGCACTCACAGATACATTACAGTAGGAAAAAATACAGTCAATTCAGAGCAAGAAGCAAGAATCACCTCTTTAGTTTCTCCATCGCCATCTGCGTCTGAGATCTCAGACATCGGTCTGGAATTCTTTGATTCCTCTGATATTCCATGTGCATTTTGAGAGACAGACGTGAATGCCGCATTCAAGCTCTTCGTTGTGATCTAGAGAACAAGAATCAAAGTAAACAAGCGTGTCAAATCTGTAAAGGAAGAAGGAAAATTAGGTTTGCAAATCGTGATTGCCTTGTTAGACTTGATCAATGAGGAGTCCTTCAGTCTGCGATTGGCATTCTCTGAGGAATTATGAGCAGAGAGCTTCTTTGGTGCTTGGTACTCTTTCATTTGGCGGGAGCTGAATATTTTGCTTACAAATTATAACAGTCGGTGAAAAGGATGAGCGCGAAAATACATTTATAGTGCAAATTGCAAAACTACGAGCGAGATCGACGATAAATGTTCGACAAAATGAGTACTAAAACGGCAAGGCGTACATCGACTTCTCGTGAAGGTAGACGACAAAATGAGGACTAAAACGATATATATATATAATGACAATTTATCTTGGCTAAAGTGCACTTTTGGTCCCATAACTTTGGTAAAAGTTTCAATTTGTTTCCATAACTTTTTATGTTGCAATTTTGGTCCCATAACTTCGGCAAAAGTTTCAATTTGGTCCCATAACTTTTGAAAACGTCTCACCAGTAGTCCCAATACTGTTTCATCCATTATCTGCCATTAAAGATGATCTGACATATTGAGTTGGATGATGACGTAGCAAATATCGGTGAAGTTTTGGGACGGATGGAAATTAGTTTGGGATCAACGGTGAGACGTTTTCAAAAGTTATGGGACCAAAATTGCAATAAAAAAAGTTATGGAACCAAATTGAGACCTTTGCCAAAGTTATGGGACCAAAATTGCAACAAAAAAAGTTATGGGACCAAATTGAAACTTTTGCCAAAGTTATAAGACCAAAAGTGTACTTAAGTCATTTATCTTTATCTAAGTCTTTCACTCTTTTGTTTCGCTTGTCTCTATAAGAACTTTTCAAGTATGAATAACTAATCTAAATTTATACCATGTTTTGGGTTGTTAATTGAAACCGGACCGGACGGTTCAATCAACAAAAACTACTGAAATGAGTTGGTTTAACCTAAACCAAATTAGCAGTTAGACCGGATTTAACCCGCCAAAACTGTTGAATTGACGGTCCAACTGCCCATCATTTTTTTAAAAATTTTTTACTTTATTTTTATAATTTCATATTTTAACTTTTAAATAAAAAAATTAATAAAATCATATCTAAAATTCACTTAATTTATTTTATTTTATAAAGAAAAATTGTTTGATTTGCATAAAATTTATTATATTTAAAAATCTATCTAACTATATATGTGTTATGTTGTGTTTATTTATTTTTTTTATATTATTTTTGTAACGTACTCTATTTCAATTTAACAAAAAAATAGAAATGTTGAATTATTAATTTTAATTGTGTGTATATAATGTTTATGTTTTATATTTAATAAAAGTAATTAATATTTATTATTTATTGCATTATCTGATTTAATCGATTAAATTGATCAAACCATGAATCAAACATTTGTCCGAGTCATTGTACGGTTAGATCCTCATAACATTGGTTTTTGCACAGTTAATAGATCGATTTGTATTATTTAAGGAAATTAAAGTTAAAATTTCTTGCAATACGTACACGTACTACAACTTCTGCTCGTTACTAAAAAGTAAAAACAATGACATAATGCTTGATCGTTGCATATTGAATATTGATTAGGTAATTTATTACCATGCAAGTAAGCTGGTGTGGGGAAATTGAATTGAGCATATATAGAGTTTGTAATTTATGATGATTAACGTACCAAAAAAGTCCTTAATTAACATACCTTTTTAACCCACCAAATATTTATTTGAATCTTTAGTGATCACTATACTTCCCTACTATACTACATAGTCAACTAAAATCATCGGCCCAAATGGTATCCTATTAAGTCATGAAATTGTAATTAACTTCGTATATGTAATGATTTATAAATTGAACTCCAGCTAGCCATGAAAACTGTGTATGTAAGTTCATTTATCGTAATCCTAATAGCTAGAATAATCAATCTTTGGTGGCCACAGTATCAGCCAATAATTCACTGGGCCACATGACGACGACTCCCAATCACTTTTCTTGTTTTTTGCATTGTTTTCTGCAGCACCCATTAATTAATTAACTCATCGTAAGGGCCATTGTTCTTTGAATCAGAGATAGTTAGAAATGAAAGCTTAACATTCAGAAAAACAGAGAGTGACTTTTTCCTGGCTAGTGGGTGGCAGATTTCATCATTTAATTTTTTTACAACAATAGTGAGTGGTAGAGTTAAATTTCGAGTTTTTTATTTCTACAGTTTCGCATAAAAATAATAGGCTTAAGTGCACTTTTGGTCCCATAACTATGATAAAGGTTTCATTTTGGTCCCATAACTTTTTTTGTTGCAATTTTGGTCCCATAACTATGACAAAGGTTTCATTTGGGTCCCATAACTTTTTTTGTTGCAATTTCGGTCCCATAACTATGACGAAGGTTTCATTTTGGTCCCATAACTTTTTTTGTTGTAATTTTGGTCCCATAACTTCTCAAAAGGTTCCACCGTTAGTCCCTTGGTGAATTCCATCCATATTTAGCCGTTAAGTATGACGTGGCATAGTAACTAGGATCATGATGTGACAAAATAAGATGAAGTGGACTGAAATAGGATCTATATGCAACATATTAAAACTTATCTATACCCAATCACAAAATATACAAAGAGTGGTACTGACAGGGACCAATCTGGTGGGGAAGAAGAGACTACAAGCAGAAGGCGCCGATGTCAATGGGATCCTCAACCAGAGTTGAACGACCAAAGCGGTCGGCGACGGCGAATCGGGAAGCGGAACGAGGAAGAGGAAGTCCCGTTGGGCTGACGAGGAAGAGGAAGTACCACTCTTTGTATATATTGTGGTTGGGTATAGATAAGTTTTAATATGTTGCATATAGATCCTATTTCAGTCCATTTCATCTTATTTTGCCACGTCATAATTCTAGTCACTATGTCACGTCATACTTAACGGCTAAATATGGATAGAATTCACCAAGGGACTAACGGTGGAACCTTTTGAGAAGTTATGGGACCAAAATTGCAACCAAAAAAGTTATGGGACCAAAATGAAACCTTTGTCATAGTTTTGGGACCAAAAGTGCACTTAAGCCAAAATAATAATTAAGGTCTAAAATTCAATTCATCACAATCAAGTTTACGAGATACGAATATGCACTATAGCATTACACAAGCTATCGTGTACGTATTTTAATGACTTAATAGGATACCATTTATGTAATTAGAAGGATAAATGAACTTACATACACAGTTTTCATGGCTAGCTGGAGTTCAATTTATAAATCATTACATATACGAAGTTAATTACAATTTCATGACTTAATAGGATACCATTTGGAATGACGATGATGTCACATCCAGTGGTATGAACGAATGAACAAAGGTATTAATGAATTGCAAGTTTCTGATAATTAATAATGAGACTTTGAATTAATAAATAATTATAAAATAAAGTGTAGATAGGATCCGGGAGAGATGGTAATACATATGTGTATGGCACTCGTGGCTGTATAGTACATTTAGAAAATTTTATACTGAGTAGCGTCATATCGTATATAGTAGCTCCAATTCATTCAATAAATAAATCAATTAGTCGTTAATGGACTTCATATTCAATGAGTACGTACTAAAAGCGTTAAATCATTCTTTGCTTGTGGGGCAAACTAATTAAGGCAACGTTTGGTATATAAGCTAATTAAGCATAGATTACTCATTTTCTTAATGCAATTTCATCTTTTATCAAAAAGAAATATCAGAACTTTTTTATAGTTGATTTTTTTTTGAGATTTATGAAAAAAAATGGTCAAAACCCTATTTTGATCCCTAATGTTTACCTTAAGTTTCTTTTGAGTCCCTAATACTTTTTTATTTTGATCCTTAATGTTTTTTAAAAGTCTCATTATATTATTGGTCTCTAATTATTGAATATGATCATATCTCTCTCATTTCAAACTCAAATGCGTGATTAAATTAGAGTTACAGGTTAAATTTCATGAGTTCTTGATCTGCCTAGTTAAAGTCATCGGCAAACGAGGTCAAATTGGGTTCGTAAATGGATTGTTTGTTTCATGAATTTGGTCATATATCTATTTTGTTTTAAGTCAAAATGCAACGAAATCGAAACTACAAGTTACTCTTGACGAGTTTTTCTTTATCTAGTTGGTACCGTTGACAAATGAGGACAAATAGTACTTCGAAAGTTAATATTGATGTTTTGACAAAATTAAACCCACTTTCGTAGTATTATTTGAGCTCGTTTGCTAATGACCTCAACTGAATAGAGAAAGAATTCATCAAGAGCTTGTAACTTCAATTTCGTTGCATTCGCACTTGAAATGAAATAAATATGACCAAATTAATTAATGAAACAAGCGGCCCATTTGTGAGCCTGATTTCATACTCGATTTGACCTTGTTTGATGATGCATGACTCCAACTGCGCAAAGAAATAACTTATCAAATTTAATTTGTAGCTCTAATTTAGTCATATTTATATTTGAAACGAGAGAAAAATATGACTATATTCAAGATTTAGGAACCAATAATGAAATTAAACTTTTAAGAAACATTAATAAATATCAAAATGGAACTTAAGGTAAATATTTTTAACCAAAATAGATTTTTGAAAAAAAAAAATCATATTGTCACACACAAACATTGTTTGGCTTAAAGATTTTGGACGCGGAGCATATATATGCAGAAATATGAATTTATATCACAACTAATTTATTACTAATATCAATAATGTAACAATTGAGGTAGTGCAACCACATAGGTGTAGTTTATTGGCTGCTCACGTAGAGTGATAATTGGAAGGAATGAGAGGAGAGATTAATTTCCTTTTATTTTTTTATTTGTTTGGAAAAGTAACTTCTTTTTTAAAATATTTTAATTTAAAGTATTTAAAATTTGTAAAGGAATTAAGAATGAAAATGGGGAATTTAAAATTAAACTTTTATTCTCTTTTCTTCCAATTATCAACTTTATAAATAAAGGGAAGAGATGTTAAACCTCTCATTTCAATTCTACTTTTCAATATGAAAAATATTTGATGATCTAACTAATTATTTTTAACTAAAAATTTGGCAACCAAGAGATTAATTATATTACTATCAATGACTTGGATAAAAAGAATTGAGGTGGCCTGGTGTAGGAAAGTGCTAGTTCGTCCTCCTGTACATCTCCAATTCTCCATCCAAAGTTCGTAACGGATCGGCTTTATTTAATTTCTACCACCATTAATTAATTCCTGTGCAGAACTGTCCCTGGTAAACGATTGATAGTACCATGAAGTATAAAGCGAAATAAAATATTCCAACTCATGTAATTAATTAGTTAATTAAAGTTAATTTCCCCCATAATGAATGATTGAATAATTGAACTAATTAACTCTGCTATATGAATTGAAATTGCCTTGTAGGCTAAGAAGGATGAACATTAATACGGATACGGACACGGACATAGGACATGATACAGATACGGACACATCAATATGTCAAATTTTTAAATTTATTACATGATACGACATAGCATATATTTATATTTATACATACATATATATATAAATAATTAAAAATTCATAAATTTTGATGAAAACCTTAAAAATTATAATATCTATTCATAATATATGTCATATATATTATTATTTTATATTGTTTGTCATGTTAAAGTCACAAAAAATTAATTTTATATTCTAAAATTTATGAATATGTGTCGTGTGGGTGTCGTACGGGTGTCGGACACCGACACTTGTCTGACACGGCGACACGCTCTCAAAATGAAGTATCCAGGTTTCCTAACGTGTAGGTTATAATTATCGATCCATCACAATCACAATTTCATTAATTAATCTAGCAAGGCAAGAATAATAATATACTCCCTCCGATTCTGAATATTTGGTGTTTTAGAAAATCAATTTTGTTCCAAAATATCTGATGTTTTATAAATTCAAGAGAGCATTAATTATTTTTTTACCATTCTACCCCTATTAAATATAGTAGAGTCATAAATGTATAAACATTTTCCAAGTAATTTAATAGGGATAGTTTAGTCATTTTACTTCATTTTTCTCTTCATTCTATGTTGGCTAATCATTTCCTTAATCTGTGTGTAGAAACCTTAAACACAACATATATAGAACCGGAGGGAGTAAGAGATAGTGGGAAATCCACCGAGACTGATATTTTCTTCTGGATTATTGCAGATGAATGATTTAATTGCTCTTGCACATCGATCCTTTCAACGTGCATCATCAAAACAGTTAGGCACATTATGATTAATGGAATGAGGTCTATAAATTGCCACCTTTTGCTCCCCGTTCTTCACATAGCTAGCCCTAGCCTTTTAATATTTTCAGCTTACACAAACATATTAGTTGGTGGTATACAATGCCCCTTACCTGTCTAACCCTAGTTTTACTTATTATTTTGATGTTCAGGATACATATTATATGTATATACACACACACACAGATATATAACTCATCATCAAAACTAACATGTTTTTTCATTTTTGTTTATTTGGCAGATGAGAGATCAGTTTAATTAATTAAGCATCATGAGGGCACTGGTGGTAGTAGGTGTGGTTTTGATCCTCACGAGTCTTCAAGCTGATGCTGATCATGATGATGCAGTACCGGTGAGGAAGGGATCAAAACGACAGCTTCTCGTCATTCAAACTGGTCGAAAGGCCAACGCAGGTTCATAATTTATTAGTGATAGATATATATATATATATATATACACACACATGCACTAGAACTTTCAAGGGTTTATAAATTATAAATTACTTACCTATTTAATCATCAATAATCAATAATATAAAAATATATATATATATATATATATCACTTTGCTAGAGAAGTTGATTTTGTTTCAATATTTGAACATCAAAAGATTATATAACAACAAAGACAACAATCAAAGTTTTTCAAGATAGGTAGAGTTAGTTATATCTTATATAGATATGATGCTAACATATTCGGTCTTAATTTTTCGTTGTCCAGCTACTTTAATTTTTTTCCTTTACTGTCTATTTAATTATTTTCATGTCTTATTGTATACTTAATGAGCTGTTGGGAATTTTACATGGGCTATTAATGACTAAGCTTGATAGGAATGTAAGCAAGTTAATCCCAATATATATAGCTACGTCAAATATTTAAATTGATTCTTATATTAGAGATAAAATTTATTTTGATCCTAAAACAATCTTTTGTTTCAACTTAATCTTTAAACTTTTCGATTTATTTCACTGTTGGCCTAAAACATGATTTTATGTAGTTTTTGTTATTATCTACCAAGTCCAATTAGACAAAATTATATTTTGGACCAACAATATAATAAATAGACAAATTTAAGAATCAAAGATGTATAAACAATAATTTTAAAACCAGTACAAATATAGAAGTCAATCTATAGTATAAGGATCATATCTTTGACCACCACAATTAATATTATTGATATGAGTACAAATTAAAGAAGATCAGCTATCTCCATGACATTGACGATGGTTAAGTTTTAGCATAAAAGAGTTAAGAGTCTAGCCAGACCTAATTTTGTTTTTAGAGGAATTAATTAATTCTAGTACTAACAATAATTTAGTTACAAATAATAGATAGTTAGTTCATGGTACTATCAGCTACTATTAATTAGCTAAAAATTGTAAATAATAATTATGTTGAAAGATACACGAGTTGACAATTCAATTATTAAAAAATTAGTTTAATTTATATTTCACACTATAGTCTTTGTAAAATTATGAAAACGATACAACATAATCCTTTAAGTTAATTTTTAAGGATTAATTTGTAAAGACAAAATGACTTCAATGTAGATTTTCAAATTAAATACTAAAGAGTGAAGATTGAATTTTTAAGAATTGAATTGTTAATTCATATTTTTCAGTAACTACTTTAATTTATATGTTTACTCTATTTTTAATTAATGATAAGATTATATATATATGTATAATAATTATTAATTATTATACATATATATATATATATGTATATATATATAAGTATAAATAGAGTTTTGCTTCAAAAGCCACCATTGTTGAGGCACCATCGTTAGACCTCCTATATATCTATGTTGTCAAATAACCCATTTTTTTTCTACTTTTTTTCTTTTTATATAAATTGAATCTACGAGAGAGAAAGAGATATAGATTGTTAGTGTACACTCTATGTTTCTATAGCAAGCGCCTGTGTATATATACATATACATGTTAGTCGTACATGAAAAACAATTGTTGAAGTGACATATAATTATTGATGTAATTTAATATTGAAAAGTAATAATTCTTTTAACCAATTAAAACTTTATATAGAGTCACATCACTAGTTACATACAACTAATTTTTTCACGTGTCATTTATTTTATTGGCTCATGACTCATTACATTTCAGGTCAAGAATCAAACTTTGTATTATATTCTAACTCTATATATGTATATATATATTTACCATGTTTAAATAAGCTTATTTAATTAGTTGTATGTATTTTTTGAATAGGTGGAACTGGAAACGAATCAAACCTCCCGAATCCGGTAGCCAACAACAAGGGATCTAACAACAGCAACAATACTGCAAATTCTTCTGATAATGGTGGCACCAAAATTAATAACAACAACAATAATAACAATGATGATGATGATGATGACATGAACGACAAAAACGTTACTTGTTCTGGACCATCTATTAACAGTCACCATGGATTCAGCGGTCGCTTACCACCACGCAACTTAAATTGACAATCTCTCTCTATATATATATAATATTATCGTAGCTAGGTTGAACTTTTTCTGACCAAAAAAAAAAAAAAAATCTTTATCGGCGAAAAATAAGAGAAATTCAACCTAATTAGTGCTCTCTTTATAAGATTATATTCAACCTTAGAATATTTAAGAGGTTTCTTGCTACATATATATATATATGTATCTGTGTGTTTATATATATATATATATATATTTGTAAGAGTACATGTTAATTTAGCTGCTGGCTTCAATGTGTTTAAGCTATCAGTTTCCACATGTGCTAATGAAATGTTTGAAGATTCTAGCTATATATAGCTAGCTAGTAGCTACATGTGCTTTGTAATATATCTATGTTTATATATATGTATTTCCAAAATGCAACTTTTGTCTCATATTTTTTGTTCAGGTCTCAATTTAGTCCCATAACTTTTTTGTTACACTTTTAGGATCTTATATTTTTTGCTCATGTGTAGATTTGGTCCCATATGGTCCCATATCTTTTTTGTTACAAATTTAGTCTCATATCTTTGCAAAAATTTTCACCGTTAGTTCTACTATGTAGAACCTTTTGCAAAGATATGAGACCAATTCTGCAACATAACCAAAAAATATGAAATCAATTATGCAACTTGACCCAAAGATATGAGACTAAATTGAGACTTGAGCAAAATATATGAGAAAAAAATGCAATAAAAAAAGTTACAGGACTAAACTGATACCTAAGCAAAAATTATGGAACCAAAAACACACTTTGACCTATATATATATATATGCACGTATACACACACGTTCAACCCCAAGAATCGATCCAAGTTAATAATGATAATTCCATCATCCAGTCCAAGAATGTCTCTAGTTAACGACAACCAATTATGAACATGGCTGTAGATCATGATTAATAATTAATTGATGTTAATTACCAAATTAATTTGATCATTATTTAGCAGATGAATTTGAGATTTTCTCCCCCCGTTGATATTACAAATTCCCTCTCTGACACTATCTCCTGGCCTTATAATGGTAACGGAATCTTCAGCTCTGCCATTGCTTATAAAACCCTGTTCAAACAAAATCAATCTCTTAAACTCAACTGGATTTGGAAAATGGACCTTCCCCCACGTATCCCTCTCTTTATATGGAAACTTTTCAACTCTGCACTTCCTACTAATGCCACTCTTTTTAAAAGAAAATGTTTACAAAATCCTTCTTGCCCCCTTTGCTTGAATGCCATTGAAGAATTAGATCATCTTTTTATGCATTGTGATAAGATCTCTCCTATTTGGCTCTCTCTGTCCTCTTTTGACACTTTGAGACATCTTGACTTTACTTCTTGGTTAAAAACTCACTGCAACAATAGAAATCCTTTTCAAACAATATCTGACTTTACTTCTTTCTTTGCCTACCTACTATACAATATCTGGCTAGGCAGAAATGCCTTCATTTTCAAACAGAAACCTTTCATTCACAGTCACATTATTAACAAGTCTCTTGCTGATTGTGCTGAATACAACTGTTTTATCTCTCCCAAACCCCCAGCTTCTATCATTCATACATCTCTCCTTCATTGGTCTAGACCACCAAAACCTTTCTTTAAATTGAATTGTGATGGGTCAGCAAAAGATTATCTTCTTGGTGCAGGGGGTCTCATTAGAGACTATAATGGTAATTGGATCACGGGGTTCTCCTGTTTCTTAGGCCACGACTGTATTCTTAAAGCAGAGCTTTGGAGCATTCAACTGGGACTTCAACTAGCTTCTGATGCCAACATTAAAAATCTTATCATAGAATCTGACTCCAAGCTAGCTGTTGATTTGATTTATGATTCTAACATCTCTTCTCATCATCGTTTATTTGCTATTATCAAAAATTGCAGATGTTTCCTATCCAGATTTGATCAGATACAGATCAAACACATCTTCAGAGAGTGTAACAAACCTGCTGACTTACTTGCAAACCAGGGGCGGACCTCTGCTACCCCCCTCACTATCTTTAATTCCATGCCCTCTTTTATTTCCCTGCATTGTCTTTATGATTTTATGTCTTTCTCCTATCCTAGGACTAGTAGTTTACCTGTTTCTGTTATGAGAAACTCCATCTCTTCCTCTGTTTCTGGCCTTCGTAGCCTTTCTGTTGTAACTTAACTCTGTTGAGCACTTCGTGCTCTGTTTCTGTTTCTTAATGAATTCCGTTTTGCATAAAAAAAAAAAAGTATCTATCACTATAATATAATAAACTAATTGTCAGTATATAAAACATATTTATCAACAACGCTAGAGGATTATTTTTTTAAAAATTATAAAATACATTCTTGAAATTGGTCAAGAATACTCTTAAGAAAATTAAGAACTGATCACTTTACAGTTAGATCATCATTAATTATTTATTTCTTTACTCTTTTGAGTCTTTTCATTGTCTTGCATTTTTCTAGAGAGTGTTTCTTAGTTTACCATGCATATTGTATTACTAGTTGCTTTGCGTGCACTAACAGGCACGCAAATATGTATATAAAATAAATAAGGGAAAGAAAGAAAGACCAAATAGTAAATTTTCTCTTATTTTTAATTTCATAGACTATAGTTTTAAACATGGACGACCAGAAAGGGGTGGAGCCATATAATATAAGATTATTATCGGACAGCGGTTTTTTTTTTTAATTTATTATTATTATAGACGGACAGCGATGTTACACCATATATAATACATGTCATATCTAATAATATTTAAAGAAATAGCCAATTAATTAGCGGGGCAAATTAAATGTGCAGATAATGCTCCTATTTTAAGGGAATTCCAAATCAGGAAAGATACAGCTATATGTGATTTTCAAGGAAGCAAGTGGGCTAATATTTATTTGGCATCTTTTCTAATTTCATATATGAATAAGTCATTAGGGCACTTATTAAGGTGTATTAATTACACTCAAATTTTTATTTTAAAAATATAAATTTACCTCATATATTTTTTTTTGATAAACAAACGAAAGCAGCAAAGGCTAACCTAACACATCAGGTGGGAACAAAACATCATCAAGGTCATGAATGATGGCTTTGGAACACCCAGTGGGAGCATAGGAAGCTCATGACAGCCGATGAAAAAAGTGTGGGCATGCTTAGACAACCAATTTTTAAAGAAGCAATAATGTACCTCAAAATTTACTTCAGAATTCTTATATAAATGAACAAGGAGTTATTATTTCTTTAAAATTTTAAGGTAAATTTGCATTTTCAAAATAGAAATTCTATTTTTAGAGTGCAATTAATGCACCTTAACAAGTGCCCTTTTAGGGCACTTGTTAGCATTACCTTTATTTTTTTTTTAGTTTTG